>JAESVK010062622.1:0-11294 GCA_017140935.1 Hamamelis virginiana
TCATCATGTCATGATTTTCCAAATGTTTTCAAAATGATTTTTCATATCATGACAAGTTTTCAAAACTATTTTAAGTATGCACATATCCAATATTTCCATCAATTGGTTCTTAGCTCATTTTCTCACTCAAAACACTATTCACTTAAATGTCATTTCCATGACTTTTAAGTGGTTTTTACTTCAAAATTTACTCATGCTAAGTACTCAATTCAAGGTTTTTATTTAAAATCCATTCTCTTAGGGTTTTCATTTCAATCCATTTCTCATGAAGAGAGTCACATGGAATATTAATGGATTATGCCAACTCTCAATATAAAATCAAAAGCACAAAAATTGATCCACACAATGACTTATGGTAACTTTTGAAAATAGATTGTTTTAGCTTGACAAATCAAGTTTTTTAGAGACAAAGTATGAATACTTTTGAAAATGTGTCATCTTGTGGGTTAATTTTGTGCTTTTGATTTTAAAAAATTAGCATAACTCACCTCTATTACACATCTCTAATCCATTAATCTTTATCTTTGCAGCCAAACTTTGACATCAAGACTCGGTCTTCTTTGCAAGGCATAGTCACATGGTGGGCAAAGATGGACACTTTCCAGCCACAAACCAAGGCGACCATCAGAAGGGTAGGCTTTGGGGATTTTATCAATTCCCTTTGGATTGATCCAATGGACAGGCAGGCTCTCATGGCCTTATCCGAACTATGGTGGGATACCACCAACACATTTCACTTCGAGTGGGGAGATGACTGTGACCCCGCTTGATTCACCATGATCACAGGAATTTCCATTGGAAGACGACCTTTGGATTTTTATGAGGATGCGAGCCAAAACTCGGTCTATTTGGATACTTACCTTGGGGCGGCTGATATTGACATTGTAAAGAGGTCAGTTTACCAAAGTACTCTCTATACACATTCAGTAACATGCCTAAGGGGGATGGACAGGATTCTGATCACATTGTACGGGCTTTCCTTTTGTGTGTACTGTCCTGTACTTTCTTTGCGGGCACTGCTGATTTGGCCCCCTAGGCTTCCTTGCTAGCTTAGAGGATATTGATACCATTCCTCACTACGACTGGGATGGTGCGGCTTTAGCTACCATGTATAGGACTATGAGCTGTCGGTTTCGAGGAGTCTGCACCGACTTTGGAGGCATGGGGTTCGTCTGGGAGGTATATACACATTTGCTTACAACATCTCAAATTCTCTTTACTTACTTCTGACAATGCACCTATTCCACAGGTATAGGCTTACGAGTACCTCAGCCTAAATAGCCCTACATTTGTTGCCAATGACTTGTCCTGGCCAATCCTTGCTCGATATGCCCTTAGTCGGTGAGAGAATGTTGGCGCCCACAGGCATGATTATGCTTATAGTCGCTCCATCCTGGTAGGGATGAGTCCTGATATGGTAACCATCTTTGTTTCTGCTATCTTCCCACAATGCTCAAACTTTCTCTAACATGTCTTGTCTTCAAGTAAAATGGAACCCCCGGCGTCATTGGAAGAATACTATGCATGCTCAGTTTCGTCCCATGATTAATATGTCCTTCAAAAGGATCCTATTTGAGGGGCCCTCTGGCAGATATTGGTACCTTGGAGAGAGATTACTCCCTCAACTCTGTGGAGCTTACTCAACTGCTCGCGTGTCTCATGCACCTCCTTCATTAATGAGGCATGCCAATAGCTTGACAGGCCATACATTGGCAGATGCTCTAACTGGTGTGTTTGCAGACGCCTTTTATCATCAGTAAGAGGATTACCACGCATTCTGTCAACACTATTTGATGCGTCCATTGGTGTCAGGATTTCTCCCTACTGAGGTATTGGACTCTTTTGGTTGCTTTATTCCTTTTCCTACAAAGTGTTTCTCATATCTCTTCTTTTTGTAGGGTTGTCGAGCTCGAGGGCATGCTTCTCACTCCACAACTACAGCGGCTCAAGGCAATGATGAGCCTTCATCTTCTGCCCCTCCTTTGCCAACTCTTCCTTGGCAGGTGTAAGTCATCGAGGATGGTAACTTGTTCAAAGGCCGATTCCTCTCGCGCCATATAATGAATGTCTTCACGTGGATCCTTATTACACCTATAATTATCATAACTCCAACCTTTGTCACACTTTTACTCTATTTCACCTGATCTTCAAATCTTCTGCCATCTACAGGTGCCTGTATCATATATTGAGGAATGCTTGACATATACTGCGGCATTGAATAGGGAACTCCAAAGGATAAATCTCGATGCGCATAATGCCAGTATAGCCGCACAGGTAACTTTCACTTTACTTCTTCGATTTCTAACAATCTCATTCTTCACCAAACTTACCCAAACTCTGGGTTTGCAGGCTTCGAGCCAGCCTTCACAGGAATGCTATGGATCAAGAAGGGATCACGAGGCATCGGGTTCACGAGGGACGAGGAAATCATCCCGGCAGAGATGATTTTATACCATTGGGCCCAAAAGAGGCTCGCTTAGGATTTTATATGTAACTTTTCTCTAATGTATGCACTAAAAACCTCTAACAACATGTGATTATGCCCTAATGAGAATATAAATATGTTTCGATTGCCTTTTTGATTCAATTTTAACACAAAAATAGGTCAAAACTGACGAAAATGGGGCGAAAGGTCAAATCGAGCGCTAAAAATGCTGAAAACGGTCAAAAATAGGCAAAATTGGGAAGCAGGCTCGGGTGACCATCCACCCATGGACGGTTGGCCGTCCCTAGGGGACGGTTGGCCATCCTTGGGGGGATGGTCGACAAGCCTAGTTACTAATTTTGCCTATTTTGACTGAAATTCAACTTTTCGGGTGTCCTACTTCGCTTTTGACTCAATTTTCTTACCAAAAGGCTATAAAAAGACATTCTTATGCTCACTTTCATCACACTAAACATAATGGAAGCTCTCAAGTTGATTCTCAACCTATTTTTAGCAAGAATGCGAGTGGATGACAAGAAGGTGTTCGCGCGATTTGGCTTGACTTCGCGGTTGTCTCTCTTATGTGAAACTTGAAGGCAAGCTTCTCAATTCTATGATTCACTTCTGGGATCCCGAGCTTTATGTATTCCGCTTCAACTGTGAAGAAGTATGCCCTTTATTTGAAGAATTTTGTGCTTTGATGAGCGTCTCTTCTAGTGGACCTTTCGTCTTTCCCACCATCCGTCGATGTTATTTTCAAAATTTCTCTTCTCTATTTGAACTTTCACCTAGGGAAGCTTCTACATTCATTCATGAAAATTCCATAAATCTTCTTAATCTCGCTTCATCTTTCTTGCGGGAGGGGGGGTAATCACTAGCTCTTCATAAGCTTACCCAGTACGCACTTGCCTTATGCATATTAGGTTGTTTCCTTGTTCCAAATGGGACACCTTCCATACCCATTGAAACATGTGAACTCATTCTACCACTGTCAAAATCACATAATATCATCCCTTCAATGCTAGCTGAAACTCTGAACAGGCTTGACCACTTTCACTCACGTTCTTCTCCACACATTGAGAGTGGCCCCATTCTTCTATAGATGTGGTTAGTTGAAAAGCTCAAGTTGATCACTCCTCTTGATGGGCCTAAACACCTACCCCACAATTACTGTTCATGAAAGCTTATGTCTCTTGAGCACCGCTTGATTCAGGACATGATCATCTTCTTATCTTCTCTATCTTGGGGAGATATTCAGTGGCATGTGGCTATTTGGGATTGCATCGAAGAGTATGTGCTACACAATTCTGGATGCTGTCAGGTGAAGCTCATGGGCTTAAAGCATACATCATTCTACTGGGCTTCCCGCGTGCTTTGCTAGATGGGTCATGTTCAAACAAACCTCCCTATCAAAGGGCATGTTTATGGGATAGAGATGGCTACTCCTTCTTTGGTATCTTGGGCTATGAAGAAATGGGCTTCAGGCTTGTCTATGACTCAGATAGGGGATTGCAATGGGTCTTTCAGACTTGATGAGGGGTATTGGGCTTGGCTTAAACAGGACTTGGGTTCAAAAGTGCAGGTCATGAAGGATAAGGCTCGAAGCTTCGTTTATGATTCTCGGGTTGCAACTCAGTTAGCAGATTCATCACTTCCATCAGATGTGTCGCGAGTTAGGATAGCTAAAATGAGGCCCAAGCATGCAGAGCGAGGAGGGCATAGAGTAAACTAGGAATTCCTTTTTTTTTTTAAGCGAATGAATGTAAGAAATATAGGGAATAAAGAATATGGACATATATGGCGTGTAATAAAACTTTCGAAAGGTTTCTTCCCTTTATGGATTAATAAATATCAATTTTATTAAAATCTCAACGAATATCCTTTAATAATTACAAATGAAACAAACTCTTGATGTTTTTACAAGAAATAGACCACACCCAAAGTAACTTTATGGGCTGCCTACGTATCACCGTCCTTGATGCATTCTCTTGTCATTTTTTCTTAACTCATTGTGATATTTGGGGAATCAGGTCTTCGTAGTTCATAAATCAAGTTGAAGAAGTCCACTTTTTTTTTAATGCCCTAACTTTTGCCTAAGCAGCCCTTTCAGGTTTTCTACCTAGCGGGCTTTTTATTTTTTATATGCTCTAATTTTTGCCTAAGTAGCATTTTCAGGTTTTCTACCTGGTAAGCTTTATTTTATTTTATTTTATTTTATTTATATGTAGTACTTCTTCAATTGATCTAAATTGGTAGGTTGAGAGAACTTATTCCCATCGATGTCTGAAATCTTCACTGCCCCACTTGACAGTATTTCTCTGATGATATAAGGACCTACCCATGTGGGCTTGATCTTTCCTCGCGGGTCGTGTATCGGTGCTCGAATCTCCTTTAATACCAAATCCCCTTTCTTCAAATCTCGATTCTTCACTTTCTTGCCAAATGCCTTGGTTATTCTTCTTTGATACCCTTGAATGTGGTAAAGCGCTCTCAATTGCCTTTCATCCAGTAGAGCTAACTCTTCATACCGGTTCTTTACCCATTCTGTTTCTGTCAGCTGACTTTCTATAGCAATCCTTAGTGATGGGACTTCTAATTCTATGGGTAATACCGCTTCCATTCCATATACAAGTGAAAAGGGGGTAGCCCCTATTGAAGCTCTAATAGAAGTACGATAACCCCATAATGCCAATGGTAACTTCTCATGTCAATCATTGTAGGACTCGGTAGCCTTCTTTAAGATCAACTTGAGATTTTTATTTGATGCTTCGACAGTTCCATTTGTCTGTGTTCTATAAGGAGATGAGCGATGATGCTTGATACTATACTTCTGCAAGTGCTCTTCGATTTCTTTTCGAAAATGCTGTCCATTATCAGAGATGAACTCGTGGGGCACTCCATATCGATAGATGATGTTATTATATATGAACTTCGCTACTTGTTTGGCATTCAATGTCTTGTAGGACGCAGCTTCTACCCATTTGGTAAAATAGTCTATAGCAACTAGAATATACTCATGCTCATTCGATGCTGCAGGGGTTACCTTACCAATGATGCCAATGCTTCATGTTGCAAATGGCCACGGCAAAGACATGATAGTGAGTGGCATCAAGGGTTGATGCTTTCTACTTGCAAACACTTGACATTTATGACACTTCTTGACGTATAGATAACAATCATTCTCTATGGTCGACCAATAATATCCTAATCTCAAAATCTTCTTGGCCAACATGTATCCATTCATATGTGGAGCCACAGCCCCTTCATGCACTTCTAACACTATATTTTCTTCTTCTTATTCATTGACACATAACAGATGCACCCGTCGTATGATCTTCTGTACAACTTTCCCCCACACAGAAGATGCTTCTTTCGGATACTCTCATTTTTCTACAAACTGCTGGATGTCATAGTACCATGGCTTTCCATCATTCGGCTCCCCTTCTTGTATGACACAACAGTAAGCTGGCCTTTCCCGTGACTCGATGATGAGAGGAGTTACACCTTCGTCTTTAGGGACATCTACCATGGATGCTAGAGTGGCTAAGGCATCCGCAAACTTATTCTTTAATCTGGACAAATAAAAGAAGTCAATTCGACGGAATTCTTTCACCAAAGTCTCTAAGTATTAATGGTAAGGTAGTAACTTCTTATCACGAGTCTTCCATTCTCCTCTAGCCTGACATATGATCAGGGCAGAATCCCTATATACTTCTAATTCTTCCATGCCTAACTTCAAGGCAGCTTCCAATGCCAAGATACAAGCTTCATATTCGGCTATATTATTAGTGGCGTCGAAATATAATCTGACAGATAGTGGTATCAAATTATCCTCCGGTGTGACTAACAACACGCCTATTCCACATCCCCTTTTATTATAAGCTCCGTCAAAGAATACTTTCCAAGGCTCTTTACTCACTTTTAGAATCTCTTCATCGAGAAAATGATACTCAAACGGTTTTCCTACTGATGACGGATGCTCTGCTAGAAACTCTGCCACCGCTCTCCCTTTCACTGACTTTTGCACCACATACTGGATGTCGAACTCTGATAGCAACAACAACCAACGAGCTGTCTTATAGGATAACACCGGCTTCTCCAATAAGTACTTCAGGGGTCCATGAGACTAATTAGTTGCACTTGAAAAGACAGCATGTAATGGCGGAGTTTTTTGGTGACCTACACCAATGCCACACATGTCTTCTCTAATGCATCGTACTTAATCTCATAATCAGTCATCTTTTTACCCAAATAGTACACCGCATTCTCCTTTCGATATTCTGGTAGATATTGAGCTAACATAGCTCCCATTGTAGTTTCGGTGAGTGCTAGATAAAGTAGTAATGGCTCACCTTGCCACGGAGGAACTAATATTGGTGGGTTGCTCAAATATCTCTTGATGGTTTCAAAGGCCTCTTGGCATGCGTCATTCCATTTTGTGGGTACATCTTTCTTAAGAAGTTTGAAAATGGGCTCACAAATCATGGTCAGCTGTGCTATGAATCGACTGATAAACTAAACTTTGCCGAAGAATCCTCAGATCTCTTTTTTAGTCTTTGGCGGTTGCATCTCCGTGATGGCTTTAATCTTTCTCGGGTCGACTTCTATTCCTTTCTGTGTGGTCATGAATCCTAACAACTTCCCTGCGGTTACTCCAAATGCACATTTCTAGGGGTTTAGTCTCAAATTATACTGCTTAATCCTCTGAAGAAACTTACTTAGAGCCTCAAAATGACCTTCTCGATTCATAGACTTTACGATCATATCATCTACATAAACCTCAACTTCCTTGTGAATCATGTCATGTAACAAGGTGGTTGTCATTCTCTGATAGGTAGAACCGGCGTTCTTTAGGCCGAAAGGCATAATTCGATAACAGAAGGTCCCCCATTGAGTGATGAAGGAAGTTTTCTCCATATCTTGAGGGGCCATCTTTAACTGATTATAACCCGAGAACCCGTCCATAAAGGATAATAGTGCATAACCGACGATACTATCTACCAGGATATCTATGTGTAGCAACGGGAAGTCATATTTAGGGTATGCCTTGTTCAAATCTCGAAAGTCTACACACATTCTAACCTTCCCATCCTTCTTAGGCACTAGCACAATGTTGTCTAACCACTCGGGGTATTCTACTACTTGGAGAAATCCAGCGTTCATTTGCTTCACTACTTCATCCTTGATTTTAAGTGCCCACTCCGGTTTCATTCTCCTCAATTTCTGCTTAGCCGGCTTAATCCCTAGGTTAGTAGGGATGAAATGCTATACTCTGTCGGTGTCAATCCCTGGCACATCCTTGTACGACCATGTGAAAACTTCTATATTCTCTCTTAACAACTCTACCAATTTTTTTTGTTCTTGTGGTGACAAAGTCGCCCCAATGTTAATTATCTTAGGTGATTCATCGGATCCTAAATTAACTTATATTAATTCATCTATATTAGGTCTAGCATGTTCCATATCCCTTCGTTGTTCAAGCTCATGGGAACATCTTCTCTAGGATCTATATTCACGCCATATATGTCCATTGAAGAAAAGAGAAACAAGCAGCGAATGAGAAGAATAAAGAAAAAAAATACTTTATTAATCATGAAGAAGAAAAATAACACAATATAAACTATCATTCACCTCCTAATAGAGGAGGGATGATTTTCTTGAAAAGAAAAACAAGAGTGCTATTCTACAACCCTATGGAAAGAATGTATAGAAATCTAACAAGCTATCATCTTATGGGAGTGATTCTTCCACGACTGAGTCTTCAACTCGAGGCTCCAATTGGTCAATGGACTGGTGGTATCTTCAATGAGGTGGATAGGATCGGGTTCATGAACATGCTCTTCAATGTAGGCGATCTTTTTGAACATTGCCCCTATGGCGACTTCATCGATATGGTCGACCCAGTCAAACTCTGTATACTCTTTGGCCATAGTGGTAATTAGGGAAAGAGGTAGTGGAGTGTTGAAGAAGATTTTAATCCCAGGAATCCTAACTTTCTGATCTTCAAGGTAAATAGGTTCATGGAACCCACAATAAGAGAAATCATCTCCTTCTTTGACAAAAGCCCCATTCAAAGTGGGCCGGTAAGGTTTCAGAGTGAGGTTAGGGACCCGTCCCCCTTTTTTGGCCAGTTGTCTTTCCCTTCTTTTTTGGGTCATCTTTTTTCTGCCAGCTTCGGTACTTTGATAGCCTAATCCAAAAGGATAAATTATTGAGGGATACTTGATGGGACTAGGCGTGCCTAGATGACGGCGACCTAAGCCCATTCCTAGAAAGAAGCCCATATCTTTCATGATCTGGCTTACTTGCATATTTCCGTATGGACTGTAATCTAACACCATTTTCTCTTTACATCCTGGCCCAACCTCTACACATTGTATGTACTCAAAGCTTGTCAACTGTACCTCTTCAATCTCAGGCTTGATCTCACAGATGGGTATACGGGTATGAGTGATCTCAAAATCTCCCTTCAATGTCACCACTGAGCCTTTGTAGGGGAACTTAACTTTTTGATGGAGAGAAGAAGGCACAGTCCCAATTAGATGGATCCAAGGTCTACCAAGTAAGAGGTTGAAACAAGCAGGCACATCTAGTACTTGGAAATCGACTTGGAATTCTACTGGCCCAATGACCAAAGGTAAGGTGACCATGCCAATCACTTCCCTTCGAGTGTTATCATACGCTCTCACAGTTTGCCCTGACTGCCTGAATTATGATAGTTCGATGCCCAAAGAAGTAGCAGTGCTGAGAGGATATACATTCAAAGTTGACCCATTATCTATCAATACAGTAGGAATCCTCTTGCCCATAGTATCCACCGTGATATACAAGGCTTGCAAATATTGGGCCCTTTTTTCGGAAGGTCTGACTCTGTGAAAGATATCGATGCCCATACTGAACTGGACTGACCAAACCAACTAAATCTTCGGGTGAAATGTCGATGGGAATCTGCACTTGGTTAAGTAGCCTGAGCACGGTCTGCCTGTGTTTCTGTGAAGCCATTAAAAACCCCTAGATAGTGATATTGGCTTGAGTCCACTTAAGTTGTTTCAATACCTCACCCTCTTCTTCTTGAACTTCAGTGCGTTGGGGTCTCTCTAACTCTCCTAAGGGATTATTGAATTCCAAATAAGTAGGCTTGAAATGACGATCTCCCCTAGTGACATGGTTAACATCCTCCTCATCGCTGGCCCAAATATCTGCTATCTCTTCGAGTGTATTCATCAAATCTTCCCATTCTATGATGTCGACCTCATTTCCTGACCCGTCATCTATAGTAGACTCGGCAGAAGCCAAAATTGACTTGAAACAGTGGGTGACTCATGGTTGTCTTAGATAAATGGCTAAGTAACGAACTTCCCTGTGCATATCGGTGGTCCTGACAGTCATGCGGGCTCTATTCTCAAAATACTTCTTGAGGATAACCTGGCTGGTTTCCTCGGAAAGAATAAAGTTTGGATCTTCGGGTTCATCATGAGCCAGAGGAACATTTTCTTTAGGCAGATCAGGGATATCATCCCAACCAGTTAGGACAATAGGCTCTTCAAAAGTGGGCTTTTCAACTCTTGAGTAAAGGACATAGAAATCGAACTTTCTGCTAGGTTCACCCAATAAACATATTTCAGGATCTCCGGCCTCATATCTCTTTCGCAACTCTCGCTGGCTGGTCCCAGTCTTGGGGAAGGCTTTCTTCGATTTTGGCTTAGGTGGAGTAATGGGTTCATGGGCCTGACAGGGATAGGATATCTCAACTTTAGTGGTAGAGGATGAATGGTGAGGGCGAATGGGTTCACAGTGGTTATAAGGGTCGGTATGGATGACATTGATGTTAGCTGGTGGTGGGACTGCATGGGTAGGAAGTGGATTTTGGGTGACATTGGGTTGAGAAGGTAGGAAAATGGTCTTGTTATCTATGAGGTCTTGGACTTCATGGTGAAGGCGGATGCAACGGTTGGTAGTATGGTCTTTGGACTGATGGAAATGACAATATTCATTTTCATTGTAATTCTTGGGCAATGGATTCGACACGGGCTTGAGCTCTAAAGGTTGGAGCAAGCCTCGAGCTTTTAATTTCTCAAAGACTCGCTCCAATGGCATGTAGAGCTCGGTGAATTTTCTGAATGGTTTATTCCTAAGGAAAAGGGTTGGGTGAATGGGGCAGGTTGAGATATGGCGTTGACTTCAGTAGCCTTCCCATTGATGATAGGACGACGGTTCTTGTAGGGTTCATCAGTTCCGAGGGCCCCATTGGCTAGGGCATCCTCCACTTGGGTACCAACAGCGACCAAGGCTCAAAAATTGGGAAGGTATTGGGAAAATAGGTGTTTGTGATAAACAGGGAGTAAATTCTTCACCACCAAGACGATTGCTCATCTTCCTCGGGTCGGTTAGGCATTTTAGAAGCCTTGGCCCTCCAACGGCTGATGAATGCTGAGAAAGTTTCCCTAGATTCCTATTTAGTAGTCTCCAAATCCCTCCTAGTGACATCAACCTCCATTTTGTACCTGTAGTGATTGCTGAACTCGATGCATACATCTTCTCAGGTCTTCATTCTAGATTCATCCAGTAACAGGAACCATTTCAGAGCGGATCCAGCCAGTGCCTCGTGGAACATTTGGGCTAGCAGGTCATCGTCGGCTCCTTGAGGGTGCATGGCCCTCACATACATCTTCAAATGGGTCTTAGGACAACTCATCCCATCAAACTTCTCCAACTCAGGCATCCTAAAATGAGTGGGCATACGGGCCTTAGGGAACAGAGACAGTGATGACATGTCCACCAAATCATCGGACTTTCTGATACCTTTCAAGGCTTTTTCCAGGGCTTCCACCTTACTCCTCAACAAAATGGGCTTGGCGGAAAAGAAGGC
>JAESVK010062624.1:0-13034 GCA_017140935.1 Hamamelis virginiana
TATATATAAAACAGTGGGCGTGGGCATATATGTATAGGTGCTTGCTTGGAGAATAAAGGGGGGCAATTGTGGGTTTTCAAAATGTTTAAAGGGCAAAAAAGTCATTTCACCCCATAAAACATAAATCCCTCCACTTTTCCGCCCAACTTTGGGCGGATGAGAAGAGGCTCAAAATCCCTCCCCTTTTCCTTCCCCATTTCCCTCCCCTTTTCCCTTCCCCCCATACCAAACACACCCAAATTTACACTTCGCTCCACTTTTCCCTCCTCCCCTTTCCCTCCTCCCACTTTTCCCTCCTACCAAACACAACATATGTTTGGATTGAGAGAGTTGGAGAGAAGAGGAGAGAAGAGAAGAGAAACTTTTTAAGTTTCTCTCGTTTGGATTGAGAGAGTTGGAGAGAAAGGGGAGGAGGGGGAGAGAAAGAGGAGAGAAAAGTAAGCATTTTTCTCTCTCCAAATCGGAGAGAAATGGAGAGAAGAGAAGAGAAAGGGTGTTAGTGAGGGGTGATTTTAATATTTTGCCTTTTCTCTTCCTTCTTTAGTTTTTATTTCCTTTTTATATAAGTAAGGGCAATATTGGAATTTACATCTTAAAATATTCTCTTCTCTTCTCTTATGAAGGCTATCCAAACAAGGTGGAGGGAAAGTCATTAAACTTTCTCCCCTCTCTATCCAAACAAGGTGGAGAGAAATTCATTTAACTTTCTCTTCTCTTATCTTCTCTTCTCTTCTCTTCTCTTCTCTTAATGAGTTTCTCTTCTCTTCTCTCCAACTCTCTCAATCCAAACATAGTGTAAAAGCCTAAGCTCGTCGGTGGAGGGACCAAATAGATATATGAATGCATATCAAGTCCTATATATATTTGCGCCCAAATATAAGATTTGACATGCCTCCAAATACCTCTATAGTATTTCACTTACAAGCTCATCTTTTCTAGGTCGTAAACAAAACAATATTGACTTAGTTTATATATATACTTATAGAAAAATGTTCTAGTGAGCATTTGCTGACTTTAAGCTAAAGTAAGCAAATAACACAAACCCTTGGATTGGAATCTTGAGACGAATCTTCCATTAAGTGAATGAGAATCCAAGGGCTTGTGTTCTTTGCTGACTTTAGTTAAAGTTAGCATTTGCTGACTAGAACACTTCTCATGCAATGACAAACACCTCATTTACCATTCATCAATGTGGACCCATTATTATTTTAGATACCACCATCATGTCTAGTAATTAAATATCGACTCTTTGTCATGGTAGATGCACTCAAAAAATAATTGCAGTATATATATAGAAAAATGTTCCAGTCAGGGTACCTGACTTTAACTAAAGTCAGCAAAGAATACAAACCCTTATATATATATATATATATATATATATATTCGATGGTAGATTTTTTGGCTGCTCATACTAACCTTATTAAAAAAATTGTTCAGATCATAAATTATTTGATTACAAGTATTTCAGTTGAAGTAAACGTAGTGAACTCGAATGGCTTCACAGCATTGGACATTTTAGCTCATAGTAGAAGACAGTTGAAAGATATAGATATTGGGCAATCCCTGGAACGTGCTGGAGCTATAAGAGCAAATGATATTTCTTTGTTTACTAGGTCTCTGTCAAAAGGAAAAGGAAAGAGTCGGAAAAAACAACCAAAGACGGACAGCGATTGGTTGGGAAAAAAGCGAAATGCATTAATGGTAGTAGCGACTCTGATCGCAGCCATGGCTTTCCAAGCTGGAATTAACCGACCTTATGTTTACCCTTGGATGGATTTGCTATTCCTAGTTTTTAACGCCACAGGTTTCATGTCATCACTCAGCATTATCCTGTCGCTCATCAGCGGCTTACCTTTCAAGAAAAGGATTTTTATAGTTATCATGCTGGTTGCAGTTATATATCTCTCATTCTCTTACACCCTAGAATTTGGGACACCCGTGTCCTCGTGTAACGGGAGGGGTAAGTTTGGTGTCGTTTTCAGGGCAGGTCCTTTTGTTTTCAGGGCCGGTCACGCGGTTCGGGAGCCCTAAAGCGAACTCCTAAATTGGAGCCCTATTAGGTACTGAAGGAAAAAAAAAATGCATGTAATATATTAAACTATATACTATTCTTTTAATTTGCTTTGCTAGTAATCGCACAAATTTTGGATGCATATATTGTTATTACTAATGTTAATGTATATATATATTGTACATATACGGTATAGTTGATTATATACGGTATAGTATAGGATAGTTGTCAGTTGCCTATATAAGGCTCGCTACTTCATTGTACACAACAGATTATTCAATACAGAGTTTATATTTTTCTCTCATTCATCATGGTATCAGAGCTAGATACCTAGCAAACCCAACCTACCACCACTGTTCCACCGCCGATCAGCCTACCATCACTGCCCCACCGCCAAACACTGCCACCAATTGCCGTCACTGCCTCAAAATCCGGCAAACCCTTTCTCTCGAACCTGTCCAACCCCAAAACTTGACCTCCCAGTAACCCAAAACCATCAACCTACCACTCAAAATACCCGTCTTTCTCCGATCTACAAAACCCCACCGAAATCAGCCAAAAATACCCCTTCACGAGCCCACACGCGCCGCCTCTTTCACAGCGCGTCAGATCTACTCGCAGATCCGTTTTCACGGGCCTTCACGCGCGGCTAACCAATTCCGTGCTTCTGACGTCAGCCCTAGTCACTCTCTCCTCGTCAGCGCCACGCGTCAGTCCTGCCACGTCATCCAATCAGATCCGACCCAGATCTGACCCGTTTGACCCGCCCCGGATCCTGCCGATCCTGCCCCAATACCATTCTCCACCACTACTGATGTTCTTTCGTATGATCCTGCACCTGATCTTGCTCCTGTCTCAGATTCCACCATTGACCATGCCTCCACTTCTGACACTGTCACTGATCCACCCATTCGTCGATCTACTCAGGTAAAGGAACCATCTATTCTTCTTCGTGATTTTCATTGTTTTTCCACTATTCTCTCTCATCATGAACCGCAGACCTATCATGAGGCTAGTTCTAATCCTCTGTGGCAACAAGCAATGGCTGAAGAATTACAAGCTTTTCATACCACTCATACTTGGGATTTGGTTGACCTTCCTCGTGATAAATCAATTGTGGGTTGTAAATGGGTTTACAAAATCAAGACCCGTTCTGATGGTTCAATCGAGCGTTACAAAGCCCGTCTGGTAGCCAAGGGCTTTACTCAGGAACATGGCATTGATTATGAAGTGACTTTTGCCCCCGTTGCTCGCATTACTTCTGTTCGTAACTTACTTGCTATTGCTGCTGTTCAAAAATGGAACCTATACCAGATGGATGTCAAAAATGCATTTCTCAATGGTGATCTTTCTGAAGAAGTTTACATGCAGCCTCCACCTGAGTATGATCATCCTCCAAATAAGGTCTGTAGACTTCGTCGAGCTTTATATGGACTGAAACAGGCTCCTCGGGTATGGTTTGCCAAGTTCAGTTCTGTTTTTGGGGATTTTGGCTTTATCTCTTGTCCGTATGATTCTGCTCTCTTCATTCTTCAGACAGCCACTGGCACTACTTTTCTTCTGCTCTATGTTGATTATATGATTATTACTGGCAATGACCTTAGTGGCATTTCTGCACTCAAATCCTTTTTTCATCGGCATTTCGAGATGAAAGATCTTGGTTCTCTCAGTTATTTTCTCGGTCTTGAGATATCATCTGACTCCCATGGCTACTATTTATCACAGGCCAAGTATGCTTCAGATCTTCTCACTCGTGCTGGACTCACGGATGCCAAGACAGTCTCTACTCCTCTTGAGGCTTACTCCTCTTGATGGTACCTTACTGCCTGATGCCACCCTCTATCGTTAGTTGGTTGGCAGTTTTATCTATCTCACAGTCACTCGCCCGGATATTGCCTATGTTGTTCACATTGTCAGCCAGTTCATGTCAGCTCCTCGCTCCACACACTTTGCAATCATTTTTCGTGTTCTTCGTTATATAAAGGGCACTCTCTTTCATGGTCTTCACTTCTCTGCCACTTCTTCTCTAGAGTTGCGAGCTTACTCATATGCTAATTGGGTTGGTGACCCTACTGATCGTCGATCTACTACTGGCTTTTGCTTATTTCTTGGTGACTCTCTTATCTCCTGGCGTAGTAAGAAGCAAACTGTCGTTGCCAGGTCTAGTACTGAATCGAAATACCGTGCTCTTGCTGATACTACCCAAGAATTTCTATGGCTTCGTTGGCTACTCGAAGCTATGGGTGTCACAACTTCTTCTGCCACTCCTATTTACTGTGACAACCGAAGTGCCATTCAAATTGCACACAATGATGTATTCCATGATCACACCAAACATATCGAAATTGATTGCCACTTTGTTCGTCATCATATTGGCCAAGGCACTGTCCGCCTTCTTTCTGTCTCATCTATTGAGCAAATTGCTGATCTTTTCACCAAGGCTCATCTTCTCGGTCGCTTTACAGATTTAGTTTCCAAACTCAAGTTGGTTTCTCTTCACCCACCTTGAGTTTGAGGGGGGATGTTAATGTATATATATATTGTATATATACGGTATAGTTGATTATATACGGTATAGTATAGGATAGTTGTCAGTTGTCTATATAAGGCTCGCTACTTCATTGTACACAACAGATTATTCAATACAGAGTTTATATTTTTCTCTCATTCAACAACTAAAATCATGAACTAAAAAGTGGGAAGTGAAGACATGAAGGGGTTTTGAAAATTTTCAAAACAAATGAACTCACGTGGGAAGGTTAAAGGTAAAATGAAGATAAAAAAATAAATGGCCCACATATTTTTTTAGTGAGAAAGAAGACAAAGGGGCCCACAATTTTTTTTTCCAATCCAAAAGAGGCCCAATCAGAATTTGCATAGGAAAACAATGGGTCTTTTTTGTTATTACTCTCACCTAGAGACAGTCAACTTTAGGGGCCTTAAATTTTTGAAGAAACTAGGGGCCCTAACCAAATGTTTCCTTGGCTTACAGGCAGGCCGGCCCTGGTTGTTTTGCATGACGGGCATTCGTATAATAGTCAATATTATAAGGAATATTTCAAGAAGAAAATGGACTCAGCTCTCTCATTGTAATGACCACGATGAACCACCCCTTCATTTAGTCTAATAGTCAATATTATAAGAAATATTTCAAGAATAAAAGGGACTCGATTAGCTCTCTGATTGTAATGACCACGGTGAACCACTCCTTCATTTAATTTATATATATGGGCGTTTTAATACTATATGTAACCTTTTTGAAAAATATTGTTTGGGCATTGATCATGCGTCAATCTTGTTTATATGCTAAGTTAATGTTGCTATTTGTTACCTCTAATTTAATATAATTAATCAGCTTGTGTATGTAGCATGGTTCGACTTATAATTGTTGTATTTTTTTTTTTTAATTAGCCGAAACGTCTCCCTCTAAATATGGGAATATATGCCATTAGCATTATATTGTCTCAAGGCATACCGTAGTGAGTCTAGTGACATGTATTCTTTGGGGCAACAACCCCTTAAAGTCTAAGTGTGAATTAAACTAAAACAAGTGGGCTAAAAGGATTCAAAACAGAATTCATATATGCTGTCCAGAATTTTACAATGCAGTAGTTCAACAACCTAATCAACCAAGCATATAAATAAGACTAAGAATTAAGTGAGGCATTTTATCAAGCAAGTAAAGAGCATTCACAAAGCATACCAAGCATGGAACACCAAGATATAACGTGGTCTGGCGAAGTGCCTACATCCACGGGTCAAGCTCCGAATCAATCCACTATATTCAACAAGATACAATGGTCTTTTCTCAAGCTTTATCACAAAGCTTAAGTTAATCCTCAACAATGGAGAAATACAAGGGTTACCTCAAAAAAGCTTCACAAACCCTAGCCTTAACACACCCAAATCTTCAAAACACCAAGTTGGAATGATCCCCAATCACCTTCGAAAATCCCACTTCGAATGGCTTTGAAAATGGTGATGAAAAGGCTAGAAGATGAAGACCCAAAACCCTCTCCTACTCTCCCTGCGTGACTGCTGCTTGTTGCTTCTCTTCTAAGCCTCCTCTGTTTTCAGTCGTGTGTGTAGAAGAACCAAAACCAAAAAACTGAAGGGCATCAGCTAAAGCAGCCCCTATAACACATAACATTGGTCTTTGGTCTTTGGGCCTCTCATGGGCCTGGACCAAACAACCCAACACAACATATTCAAATTTTAGGACAGAGTTCTCCGCTTTGGACGTACACATGAAAACGTTTCAAAACTCATGGAGATCAGCAGGGAGGTGGACAATGTCATGAAAACGTCCAAAATAATGCATAAAATACTTCAAGTGGGGAAATTGTTTGGATTAATTGAACAAGAATTAGAAGAAAGCTATGTGAAGAAACTTTTAGAGATCGGATTAAATATTTTACTTAAAAATGGTAATCTAGGAAACTAAACTGTAATCTCCAAGAAACAATTT
The DNA here is from genome assembly GCA_017140935.1 of Hamamelis virginiana. Taxonomy (NCBI): domain Eukaryota; kingdom Viridiplantae; phylum Streptophyta; class Magnoliopsida; order Saxifragales; family Hamamelidaceae; genus Hamamelis; species Hamamelis virginiana. The sequence goes on from JAESVK010062624.1 coordinate 6,480, forward strand.
AATAAGCTTATTAGAAATGTTTAAAGCATTGCATCAAAGGCTTGGAAAAAATTGAAAAAAAAGAAGAAATCTATGGGAAATGTAATTCTCATCAGTTTCCTACATTTGTTTCCCAACTATTTCCAATACATTTTTTCCGATATTTATATACCTAGGATCGATGTTTCCTGTATCAGTGAGCAAAAGAGTGAAAAAGTTTCGAGAAAGACTTGATCAGCAACTGATTTAGAATAAGGATTTACTATCATTTGGGTTTATTACCTTGTATACCTTAGTGGCATGTATTGTAATTTCAGGACAGAGAGTTCTCGGCTTTTGACATACACATGAAAACGTTTCCAAACTCATAGGAAGTAGAGGTAGTATATAGAAATCACTTAGAGGAGTTCATAAATATGTCAAAATTCTCAATGGGTCTGCCTTCTCTTCTAAGTTCTAGAGCAATTGCAGCAGTAATTGATGATATTCGACTAGTACGTAGCAATCGATCTCCTTCTTGGCAGTCAAGAGGTCAGCAAATCTCCTTCTTGGGAAATTGCATCCCAGGTGGGTATGTTCGAAGTTTCCTTGGTTTTGGGCTGCCTTTTCGCCATCTTCTTCCCTCGTTTGGCATACCAAAATCAGATAAGCAAGCTATGCTTCCCCTTAATTAGTTCTGTTGTTTTGTTTCTGCTCTGTTTTGAGTTTGCTTGGACTCTTGTTTCTTGTTTTATGCATGCCAAAAATTAAAAAATAAATAATGTAAGGGTTTTTGTTTACAAAATACACCAACACTAACACTATGTTTGGATTGAGAGAATTGGAGAGAAGAGAAGAGAAAATTTTAAGGTGTAAATTTCAATATTGCCCTTACTTAGATAAAAAAGAAATAAAAGCTAAATAAGAGAGAGAAATGGCAAAGTAGTAAAATCACATCCATTGGCTTTCTCTTTTCTTCTTTTCTCCTCTCAAAATCTCCCTAATTTGGAAAGAAAAAATTTTGGGCCCTTTTCTCCCCACTTTCTCTCCCGCTCCCTTCCTTTCTCTCCTATTTCAGTTTGCCAAACAAGGGAATTTTAACAATTTTCTCTTCTTTTCTCTTCTCCTCTCCAATTCTTTCAAGCCAAACATAGTGTAAGGATCTGATCTGACACGCGTCTAATAAGGGGGTATCCAGCCTAGCTTGGAAGTTTTTCATCCTAGCATCAACAGAAAGGAAAGAAAACTACAAAAAAGCAAAGTCCTTAACTTCCGAATGCTTGCTATAAATCTGAAGAGAGAGAGAGAGAGGGAAAGAGAGAGGAATGGAAAGAATGATTCATGAAGCGGTAGTGAAAGAGAGAATGGAGAGAATGATTCATGAAGCAGCAATGAAAGGTGATGAAGAAGGATTCAAAATTTTAACAGCGGATTTAAAACGAAGACCGTAATCATCGGATTAGTTCAGAGGATCGGAACCAAAATGAGAGATATATGGAACTGATAAGGCTTATCTAAAACTTCATGCAAATCTGATAAGGTTCACTATTCATCCATAAAAAGGGCCAGAGCAATAAAAAAGGTACAAAACAACTGAAATCAGAAATCCTCCTTACATTTGGCATTTTCTATACTGACTTGAGCGTCAGAGTTTCCTCGCCAAATAAAATCTAGGGAGTTGATTCTTTCTCTATGCAGGCCAAATGAGGAGGACACAATTCAAAATCAGCTCAAGAAATTGACAGCCACATTGGAGAAGATTCTGAAGCAAAATGAAGAAATTCGCTTGTAGAATGAAGAGCTCCGCAAGCAGATAACGAGAAATCCACATGCAGAGGTCGTAATAGGTAAAGGGAAGGCCCCGCTGGAAAACGAGGACTAACATTCGGTTGTCCCCAATAAACAGGACTTGGTTAGGGGAATAGAAGTATTGGCACTCGGATCAGGTCAGAGGTCAGAGTAGAGAATGATCAATGTTCCAAGGTTCGGAGAGATCGAACATGGTAGCGCATGCTAAACCAACTGAATGATCAAATATATATAATTCATAATTATATCTGGATCTCAACAAACCAACATATTCTACATGATAGTGCGTGCTAAACCAACAGATGAAATATTAATGATCATATTGAACGCTCTGCAGAGAGAGAAAACAAATAGAGAGAGAGTAGAGAGAGAATTGACATTGCGGCGAAAAAAACGACCCATTCAAGACATGAAGTGCCGAAGTGAAGGCTGTAGAGCTTGATCGCATGATTGGCGAGGACTCTTTCCATACCCTAAACTTTTTAATATGAGTTGTTGGTTCATATGTCCTCTTCGATAGGTAACTTGTCTTCTCTGTTCTTCACCAATGCCAATATATCTAGAGAGAGAGGTCGGAAGCTGAAGAGATTTGATTGTTGTCTGTCGATTGTGGAGCTGAAGATCTGAGGGGGTTGCAAATCAGTGCAGATCGTCTCTTTTCATTCGAGGATGAAGTGTCTGGAAGATGGGGAGGGGTATTTTTGTCTTAAGATGGCAAAATGGCTTTTCACAATAAAGAATTAGGGAGGGGCTATTTGCAACACAGCATTTACTAAAGGCAACCCATTTAGAATTTTTTATTTTTTCAAATTTGTAATTTTCTAACTACAACCCACTAATTTTTAGGCAATCCATTACTATACAAAACAAAAGTTTTAAAATACGATAAATGCCCCAAGTCTAAATACAATACATAATTTTATTTGCAACCCCTTACCCCCAACACTAAATCTAAAACATATTACCCCAACACTTTCATTTTAGGTTTGTTTGTATATTATTGGAAAACATCATATATGGAATAAACTTACTTCAAAACATGAAAAATAGCGTTTTATAACCATTATGGTATAATGGTGTTACGAAAAAATCCATGTTTTGATCGAAAAATTGAAAAAAAAAATACGTATTCGTGTTCACATTCGGACTGCTAATACCGAATATGATGCTTTAATATTCGGTAAGTTAATGCCGAATATGAAACATTATATTCCACTTCAAAAAATCGAATGTAGTTTGCAGTTTTCCCAAAGCTAATGCCGAATATGTAAATTGCCGAATAGTAAACCTTCATATTCGGCATTAGCTTACCGAATACTTAAGCTTCATATTCGGCATTAACTTACTGAATATAAAAGCTTTATATTCAGCATTAGCAGTCTGAATGCGAACACGAACACAGTTTTTTTTTTTTTTTTTTTTTTTATAAATTTTTCGATAAAAACATGAGTTTTTTCGTAACACCATTATACCATAATGGTTATAAAACGCTACTTTTCATGTTTTGAAGTAAGTTTATTTCAAAATGATGTTTACCAATAATATATAAACAAACCTAAAATGAAAGTGTTGGGATAATATGTTTTAGGTTTGGTGTTGGGGTATGGGTTGCCTATAGTATTTCTGTTATGTAATGGGTTATATTTAGTAAAGGGGTAAGATGGGAATATTAATTAAATTTTTATTGTGTTGCTTTTAGTAAAAATACAAATGGGTGAGTTGTACTTAAAAAATGGGCTGCCTTTAGTAAATATGTGTTGCAAAAAGCCCCTCCCAAAGAATTATTTGGGGGACTTTTCGCATCAAAATCCTCCTCATTGGGACCTATGGCCAAATTTTCCTAAAAATTATTATTTACTTAATAGTAAAATTGTTCATGACTATTTTAAGCATTAAAAAGTTTAGGGTATGGAAAGAAATAATTGGGGTTGCAATAACCGCTTCCTTAATATAATCATTTTAGATTAAGTCTCTGGCTGGGGTCCATTCAAAATTTGATAGAACTTAAACCCAAGCCTAGCCATTGCTCATCCCATGATGGGATCCATGAATGGATTTTAAACCCAAATTAATTATGGGTGCAGTTATTGCAACCTCTCCAAAAGCTAAGCAAATCTCATACTTTCATTTTCTAAAAATACTCTTATATAAATTTTCCCTGAATGACATATTAACTTTTAAAATGCCAATTCATACCAATCAATTTGGATATCTACACTCCCACAATAGAAAACATTAGAAAAATACTATAGCACCAAACACTTTAACCCGAAATTAAAAATCACCCTGATATGATGCTTTGAGTGTTGAGGTCTTTACTCTCGAACAGCTTTCCGTTATTTCATACACTGCTCAAACCACGACACGTCAAGATGGTTTTTAATTTCGGGTTAAAGTATCGGGTGATATAAAATTGTAAAAGAGAGTTAGAGAGAGAAAAACTGAGACTAATGAGTATGATGGATGATGAGAAGATAGAAGAGATACAGAAGTAGGAAACGAGTGAGAAAAGGCATAAAGTAGCATGATAGCAACTATAACCTTCTCTAATTCATTCGACACGTGCAATTTCTGTATTTAATCAAATTATCAATATTTCAAAATATGTGCATCAACTTATTTTAATCACGAATGTAATTGATGTAAATATCTCTTTTATATTTTAATTAAAATAAAAATTTTAAAAACAATAAATAAAACCATAGCTACGTGGACCCAGCCACGTGGATCGGAGACCTTCTGCTGCCCGACCACGTTGAAAGCACAAAAGACAACAATCACCGAACAGCTGAGAGTCCAGTTACCATCACAGCCCATTGCACTTTCACACACCAACCAGAGTTCTTTATTTTTATTTTTTGAGCAACCTGCTGCCTGCATATTTGTATCAAATTAAGGTTCAGGTCATCATTTTCTGTCACTCTAAAACTAATGACTAGCAGTAACATTATCTAGCAGAACCACTTCGAATTGTTTCCTGACCATTCGAGAACATATATGAACCTACCCCACCTCTCTCGATCTCAACTCCTTTCCTCCACTATATAAAAGCAAACACAATACACCCATCAAAAACACAAAAGAGACTTGAGAGAAATATATCTTAATTGATGATCGTATCATCAAGAAGCGGAAGAGAAATGGATTTGAGGAACATGGGTTTTGATCCTGCATTCGTAGACACACTCCACGAGCTTCTCGAGTTCACGGACGAGCCCGAGAAGTCCCCTCAACAACACCACCCATCACGAGCCTACGTTCGCGACTCCAAAGCCATGGCTGCAACGCCAGCCGACGTGAAGGAGTACCCGAATGATTACGTATTCATTATCGACATGCCCGGACTCAAGTCCGACCAAATCAAGGTTCAACTTGAAGATGGAAATGTGCTGGTGGTGAGTGGAGAGAGGAGGAGAGAGAAAGAGAAGCAGGATGGTGTTAAGTATTTGAAAATGGAGAGGAGGTTGGGTAAGTACTTGAAGAAGTTTGTGTTGCCGGAGAATGCAAATACGGAGGCGATATCGGCGGTGTATCGTGATGGAGTACTTACTGTGACTCTTGAGAAGAAGCCGCCGCCGGAGCCTAAGAAGCTTAAGAATATTGAGGTGCAAGTTGCTTAAGGTGTTGGTGTTTGTTGCATGCATGCTGATGAGTTTGGGGGTTCTTGTTTGCTTCTTTTAATTTGTTTTTGTTTTTGTTTTGTGTTTGTGTTTTGTGTGTTTGGTCTTGGTTAGCTGCTGTGTGCTTTTGTTTTGAAGTGGGTAATTTTATTTAGAAATGTCTAGCTATGGCTATGGCTGTGTAGAAAGATGAATATATATTAATATTTGCGGTATCTGCCTTTGTCTCTCCCAATCAACCATGAAAAATTCTAAAATTTCCTAATTACCAGAAAACAAAAGCTAAAAACAGAAACGAAATCTGCTTTTACTTGTGAAAAATTAATTGATTTCATTAATTTTTTTTAAAAATAAAATAAATTATAATCTAAAAACAGAGACAAAAGGGCAGAATTTATTATTTGGTGGTGTTATAAAATAAAATTTATGATATCGATTAATATGGTGATTATAGAAGAGCAACAGAGTAGACATGGAAGACAAAACACAACTACAACTCTAAATTCTACTAGCCCACCAAGCGGTGACTAAGATGGGCTGGTCAAAGGTGAGCAGCCCAGTGGGACATCTTTAGAGTTTATAAAAGTATAAAACAGTCCGGTGGGTGAGGATGAAGCAAAATGGGCACCCATCAGTACGGAAAATTTGCCTCACAATATAAGTGCGTGTTCATTCTCTTCCATTAATGAACTACCTGCAGTACCGTAAGAGAGGACCATGCAAATAAGAATCATCTGAATCCGTAAAGAGATCCATCACCACTTGAGTATCAAGCTTAACCATGATATATATATATATATATTAGTCATTCTATTATAAGGCCGGCCTTGCATAAGGTTATGTAAGGTCGGCTCCATATCTCCAATTTTAGAAAACAGTTCGTAAAACTGACCGTTGGATTAGATGTTCCCCCTCTGTATGTCATGCCTGCCAAAAATCACAGTGATCCGACGGTTGGTTTTTGAAATAACTGACGTTAAGAAAAATGGTGATTTTTTCAAGAACAAATAAGTTGCATATTTTCACAATGGCATATTTCAAAAACCAACCGTCAGATCACTGTGAATTTTTGCAGGCATGACATACAGAAGGGAAGCATCTAATCCAACGGTCAGTTTTACGAACTGTCTTCTAAAATTGGAGATATGGAGCCGACCTTGCATAACCT
>JAESVK010062625.1:0-52079 GCA_017140935.1 Hamamelis virginiana
GGTTCTTCCGATAGCATGGATTGGTTTCCGAAACATGTTTGGGATGAATATGAGAAAAATGAAATAGATGCAATGACAGTGGCTTATGGATTTGAAGAGAAGGATAGAGAGAAAGCAGTGAGAATGTGTATGGTGGCTTTGTGGTGTGTCCAAGACTCGCCGGAGGTTAGGCCCCCGATGAGCGCTGTGGTAAAGATGTTGGAGGGAGGAGTGGAAATTATGCCGCCTTCAAAACCATTTCGCTATCTTTTTTCATTAGCAAGAGATGTCATAAATCCAATTGAAACCGGTACTCATTCGGATTCTTTGACAAGTACTGGAGAAAATAATTCTTATTGGTACAAAGAATCCACTCCACTCATGACTAAGTATGAAATTAAAATGGCAAGCACATAATTAATTAATTACTGTATAGTACTTGTGGGAGGAGAGAGCTTCAACTATGATCGATGCTTAGCTAGCTAGCTAGCTAGGTTTCACTTTATGTTAATTAATTAATTCTCAGCATGTTTCTTTATGTGAGCAAGTAAATAAGAAATATATTTGTTTTTATCTTTCCTCCTACTAACTAGATTATTTTTATGTACGTTATTCTTTCTCTCTGTCTTCTTCCTTTTCAATCCAAACTCCCAACACTTAATTAGGACTCATCCTAATCCTATTAGGTATTCGACTTAGATTAGGATGCTTGCCCTTTAATGGTCGGATATTGGCTAGACAAACAGTTAACGTATATACCTGGATAGTCAGCCAAGACACTTTGCTTGATGAACCCAAAACCCCAAAACATAATACAAATTAATGCCATGGGAAAAACTTTCCCACAGTGCATGGAGTTTCCTACAAACATTCAACCAGAAATTCTACAAAACGGATAATCGTATATATAGTGAAATATTCTAGTCAACTATACATTACTTAACTAAAATCAGCTAAGAGATCCAAGCCCTTGGATTTCTTTTTACAATGAATCATAAATTAAGTGCTAACTAGATCACTTCTCATATATATATATAGTTCTGACATAGGGATAAATCAAATCTATATTATCAAACACAAATATAATTACATATACCAACGACTGCTCTTTGAAATGGACAGCTTAAACAAAACAGCCTAGCTAGCTACAGCAAAGAGCAAGGCTAACATTTCTATCTAAAATATAACTTAAATATAAAACTATTTGAAAAGAAGAATACATGAGCACCAAGCATGCTCTGTCCGGCCCTAAAAATCTACTGTCCAGATTCCAGACCCTAACCACCATGTAAGACTAATGTCCAGATATAACAAGAATTTCTCTACAACAGCCATCTCCCAATCATTAAAAGCTCTTATAAAACATGGTGATCAAGTCATACATCACCATACCATCCAAAAAATCCCTCACAGCACCCACCCTGCTCAAACAAACCATGAAGGTCCTAAATATTTTGCATAATAAAAAAATTCCCATACCAGATTCATGTCCTGCAAAAATCAGTCCCACACTAGGAGAAACAAGCTATGTTATGTGGATTACAGTTACTATGTTGGATGTAGGTGCATGTCTAGGTCTCAAATTGACTTGATCACCAAAGCTTAAGATATAAAGAGATTTATAAGGAGTAAAAATGTCTGAAAATTTAGCACAGATACTTGTTTGACGAGGTTATTTAACTGTAAGTAGGCGTGGCAAAATTGGCCCAGACCCATCAACCCGCCCAAATCCGCCCAATGTTATTGGGTTTGGGTTGATACAATTTAGTAAACGGGTCATAGTTGGGTTACCCAATTATACCCACTTATTAGTTGGGCTAAATTTGGGTACCCAACGGGTGCCCAACGAGTTAAGAGAAGTACAAAATTTAAAACCTCGCTCACCTCCTCAGTCCTCTCAAAGCTGCGATTAGGGTTTTCTCTCTTCCTCTCCTCCTCTCTAAGCTGCTAGGGTTTCTCTTTCCCTCGTCTCGCTGCAAATGACTGGGGTTCCAAGTTTCGCCGCTGCTTCGTCATCTCTTTCTTGTTAAATTTTACTTCTTATATCCTTGGAAACGAGAAGAAGATGCCAATTTTTATTTTAAGATTGAAAATCGTGAGATTCAGCTTTTTGGAGGCTCCAACAATGGCTTCCATCAACATTTCTTGCCATGCTGCCGCTCTCTCCCATCTACAGTAAGCTTCCCTCTCTTTTCATTTCATATAAATAGATATACGTACACCTATTTGAAAATTTCGAACTGAAATACATTTGGGTTATGATTTTTGTTTTTTTGTTTTTGGCCAGGGGGGTAGTTATTTGTTTCTAGAAACTTTTATTTTTTGTTCACTCTTTCTAATTTTTCTAGTTTGAATATCACTTCCTTTTTTTTTGGGTAATTCATTCTAGTTTTTGAATACCATTTTGGTTACATATTTTTGTATAATATGGATTAGATTACACAGTTTTTTGTCATTGAAATTATACATGGGCTGTGAGATTCCGCTTATATTGATCAGATCAAACATTTGGTAAAGCATACAATTCTTTTTTTTTTTTTTTTTCTTGTTGGGGCGGGCTAGAACTACCAGAATTAATCCCACCCACCCTGATACCAGGTGAGCTGAGGCTCATTGGTCAAGCATACAATACCTTGATACTTAAACAAACATTTGTTTGGTTGAAGAGAAAAATGTAAGAAGGAATTAGATTTTGAATATGAGAATTTCACTTTTTGGCTTGGTTTGTGTTTTGGAAAACAGAATAATATCTAACATAAGGTTCTAAATCTTGTTCTCTTTTCTTTTCTTTTTCTCGGGTTTCTTAGCTACCAAATTGGAGGGTATAAAAGAATTATGTGCAGAATTAGAAGTTGAATTCTTTAGGACTTGAAGAATATTGTGATGTACTAATCTTTTTGTTGAAGGGCTTTCCCACTTCTGCATTTTCAAGCTTGTCCCACATCTGTTCTAACCATTTTAGAACTTTGTTCTCGTTGATGTTTATAGCTCTCTCTTGTCTCCATACAAAAGGAAAAAATTCATCTTTTGTTTGGTAGAATGGGAAAATTTTGGTTCAAACTCAACTCAATTCTACAAAGCCTCATCCAACTATTTATGGTCAAGAACAGGAATCCTTTCTTGCTGTCTTGTTATATTTGGCGTCATATCAAAGGTCATTGTTTTTTCTTTTTCATAACTTGCACAAGCAAAAGTCTAGATACTTTCAAGATTCACATGCACAAGGATTTGACTAAAGGTTTAACACAAGTGCAACCTTTCCTTTCTATAAGATTTGATAAACTCTAACGTAAATACTTATGTTTGACCTGGTTTGACCATATATGATAGATTTTTCAGTTAGGCATGTTCTTGTTTGTAAATCTTTTTAAAAATCTGGTTCTTATTTTGTTATATTCAAACTTCATATGCAATAATTCTTCTTATTCTTCTTAATCTATAAAGTTTTACCAATACTGTGGGTTGTTCATATTCTTTTATGTTGATTATGCTAGTGACTACTAGTCACTAGTGTTACTCATTGGAAATTCATGAAACAATATTGAATTATAGTAGGCTGTTATATAGTCTGTGGGTGGTTATTTGATTCAGTTTTTTAATGCCTCTTTTTTTTCCTGACAAAATGTTGAACTAAATTTATTTGACATTGATCTTTAATCTTTAATCTTCAGGTGCTAAACTTTGTATGATATTGTGGGCGGTGTTTATAATTGTAAATGATGTTGAATGAATGTGGGAATAGTGGTGATGACAATTTAGAACAAAGTTCTTCTTCAATTGGTTCAAAAAGGCCTAGGAAGGTTATTTCTAGAGTGTGGGAACAATTAATGGTTGACGAGGTTATTTAATTGTAAGTCTGTAAGTGTGAATCTGAAATAATAATTAATCATGCCACCAATGACTCATACCATACCCATGTCATGTCATGTCACCAATGTCCCATACCACACCCATGTCTTGTCATTTCAACATCGTCTGCAATTACCTTTAAGGCAGGTGACATGATGTAATTTGCATTAAGTCAACCTAACAATAGTATTCCTATATATATATATGTGTGTGTGTGTGTGTGTGTGTAACACCCCTAACAGATTACCCCCAATCTGCTAGGTGTCACATACACAAATACTTGGTTCTTATCTTTTGAAACTAAAATTTAACTTTGCGGAAGCTTAGAGAAAATCAAAAGCATTCAAAATATTTGGATAAGCACAAAGTACTAGTTGATATAGAGTACCGTCCTGTAAAGTATTCCAAACATAAACTAAAATATATTTACAATCCAGAGTTCCAAAATATCAATTACAAACCATCAGATGCAAAACATTGCCTATAGTCAGGCGCATTGTCATGATAAAGAAAATCCAAGCAGATATTTCAAATCCCAGAAGCAGCTCCACCATCCGTCTTCTGCATGCCCTGGGGGGGAATGAGGGGTGAGCAAGCCACTATGCCCAGTGAAGTTTTCTAATCTTTTCTACAATGTCCATAACTTAAAAGACATACTCAATATTTCCACAAATCATACATCAAATAATAAACAATGAAAAATATATTTTTTTATTATTAACATTGTTCCATCACCGCATGATTCAATCAAATATCACTTATTAAGGTCATCACATATGTAATTTATCTACATATTGTAAAAACCAACATCTCATAGTAAGATCATCATATCAGTAATTTATTTTCATATTACAGAATATATCCATTACTTTTTCACAATAATTGATTTCACACATCATGCATGCTTTATGCATATAACAGATATACGATGCAATGCTCATGCAGTTATACCTGCCATTTATTCTGTTCTACCTCTCCTGCAAAACATAGAACATTCACATGGATGACTACCTCATTTTAGGGTATCACAACCATCCATCACAAATTATCTCACACAACATGCATGCTTTATGCATATGACATATATACGATGCAATGCTCATGCAGTCATACCTGTCATTTCCTCAGTTTTGTCTTTCCTGCAAAACAGAAAATATTCACACAGATGGTTACCTCATTTTAGGGTATCACAACCATCCCGGATGGCTACCCCAACGGGTACACGACCATCCTACCACAATAGCATACCTTCGCCCCCGGTGCTAGGGTATGTATATCACCCAATCCCCACCTTTTTAGGACCTACCGCGATTGCCACTCATTGGCAAGAGGATTTACTTGCTGTTTTTAGCAAGGGTGATATATTAGTGCACTAACTGTTTCCAGGATCTTTTGTCCATCGGTGGTATCCCAACACGTCATTCCCACAGTTACATAATCACAGTTCATAATATGCATGCCAGTTATATCAATGCAATGCATATTAATTATCATGCCCACTCACTGGAGCCACCACTTTTTCACATTATCTCACATGTAACTGTGTTTCATGCCATATGTTAATGTATTATGTTGCAAGTATGACAAATATCTCATGCAAATATTTTTGATGCATAACAATTCTCCACATGCATATATTTTTGATGCATAACAATTCTCCATGTGCATATATTTTTATGCATAACAATTCATCACATGCTCCAAATATAAATATCATGTTATTCAGAATGAATAATAACAGCATGTTCTAAGCTCCTTTACTATCACATTCTTGAATTCAAAAATCAAGATAATCACTCATCAGTTCATAATATACTAGAATAAGGAAATATTATTCCTAATAATATTCATGACATTTATACTCTAACTATATATGTCAATACAATCTCCTAAGTTCACAGCATCCATTCACAAAACTCTCAACGGACTTATTTGAGTACTCTTTGATGCCCAAAAAATTTATTTTCGAGGCTTCACGTACACCATAAAAATCTTAAAATTTTGATTTTTCATGAAAACAATGGGAAAACCATTATTTTAATTCCATAAAATTTTTGTAAACACCTTTGAAGATGCTCAAAACATATTTTAAAAGGAGAAGTCACAATTAAGTTATTAAACTTTGAATTTGAGGTTTGCAATTACATAAAATTCAAATAAATATTTCCACAACTCATTTATCATAAAAATTTATATGTTTATACTCCAAAACAGTCCACAAAGTGCCCATAAAATCTCCATAAAGTTTGGTGAATAAATAAACATTTACACAAGTTTTTAATAAAGCCCAATATGCATTTTTCTCCCAAAAATTTTAAATAAAATTATGTAGAAATGCTCAACCCAAAATTTTCTTTTCAAATATATTAAAATATGTTTATAAATGATAATAAACAAATTTGGAGCAATTTTAAACTCAAATATGTATAATACCCCAAATTCCATGTTCATGATTTAAACCCATCCAAAAACCTTTTTTAGTGTTTAGTCCATATCTTCTAGCTCACTTATCCAAATTTAATAAGCTTTAGTGTTCTGAAAACAAGACTCGAAGCTCTACAATTTCACGTTTCACAACCATAGCCCAAATCCAACGTTTTCATAGCCAAAATAGCAATTACAGTAGCCTTCCTATTTGAACAAAATATTTTTCGCTGAAAAACCAGTTGGAGTAAAACATGCATAACCTTTCACACAAAATTCCAAACAATGCGAGGTCGGATTCGTTAGAAAGCTAATTGGAAGACCTGAAACTTTCATGAAGAAGGTTTAGATCAATTCGGCCTCTAACCGAGTCAATAATACCCAAACAGTATGCTCTGTTTTGGAGCTCAACTTGTTCCAGATTTTCCTAGGCAAACAAACACACTTTTCTTCCTTCCAATTTCACAAAATCATGGTGTAAATTCATCAATTAAGCTAAAAATAAGGTAGAAAAGAGTAGGAACCTCACCTATTTTCGAATTTGAAGAAGATTTAGAGTAGAATTTCCCAAATTCCCAAACTTTCTCTTTCTCCAAACAGCTCTCTCTCTCTCCACCCGATTCTCTCTCTTTCTCTTCTTTCCTTTTCTCTTTTCTTCTTCTCTTTCTCTACCTCTTTTGCAAACCTTAAGTACTTCCTCTCCACGAATTCTCTCTCTCTCTCTCTCTTGCTGATTGGTTCCCACGAATTCCTCCTCTCCCTCTTCCACGTAAACTCCTTCTCTCTCTCTTCTACTTGCTTCCCAATTAAATTCTATCTCTCTACTTTTCAAAAGTCAACAGCAGCCTTCTCCCCCCTTTCCACGTCTTTAGGTTATCAGAAATTTGAGGAGCTTTGTCTCCAAGAAAAAGGAAAGGGAATTGTGTGCATCTAGGTGCACTATAAGGCACATACTCTCCCTTTTATTAATTGACATTTGGCACATTATTGTTCCAATGGGAAGGTGCCATGTATGCAACAAAATAATAATAATAATAATAATAATAATAATAATAATAACAATCCTATACATAGAATCATGCTATTAAAATTTTTGGGGTCTCACAGTGTGTGCGCGCGCGCGCGCGTATGTGGAACAGTCCCCTAGCTTACATCTTGTTTTACGTCTATATATACCTACAGCCCATTTTTAAACCACATATGTGGATCGAATATTTTTATAAACCGATCGTTGGATAAGATACATTTCCGATCTAGGAACTGTATACATTATGTGAAAAGGGTAATTAAATATCGGCAGTTATCCATCGCCCGACACGTGTTGGGTCAAGGCTTGGTTGGGCGATCCTGTTGATACTACCTGAGCCAGAGGGGTTTTACCCGACCTACCGAGTACCGCCCGATTAATCAACATCACTCGATGAAGATAGTCACGAGCTATCTATCCATTCGAAATTATGTCAAGACGCACCTGACTGATCGGTACATAGTGAAGCATGGCATGATTACCAGGCAAGGTGGATCATTTAATGGCCATCCAATCACTTACGTCAACCATTAATTGTGAGGCAAGGTAATGGGCTCTTATGTTAACCTTCAACCTGATCTACGCCATCCACGTGTTGATCTCCTTGATCATCCCTATAAAAGAACTCTTTCCCTCTCATGGAAGGTATGCAATAATTCGCATTCCATCTCTAGATTGCGTATTTTCTCTACTTGCTCTGTAAATTGACTTGATCGTCAGAGCTTTGTAGGGAAACACCACACCGGTGTTCACGACCGGGATCGCAGATCCACCGCGACACCCAATCCACAAAAGCACCAACCCATTACTCTTTGTCGATATCATCAATTTAGCACCCAGCACGTGGCCAAAAAATTTTATTCTTTCGGTGCTCCTTTCTCTAAGCCTAATCCTTTCAATTGAAACTATGGTGGTCACTCGTTCTAGAGTCCACAATGAAGACTACCCAATCGTTACTACCACAGAAGTTAACCCTACATTTTTGTCTCAAACTGGCCATATCCCCCCTTATGAGGGACCTCCCATATCGCCGATAGGACCTTCCCTATCGAGTGGGCAACCATCTCCTCCCGCATTACCGGTAGATCCTCCCTAACATGCAGAAGCAAATAGAAAACATGACCTTGATCAATGTATTCGAATTAGAATTACAAGGGTGTAAAATGTAAAATAGTGATAGTTAAAATGTAAAATAGTCAAGCTACAATTTTTTCTTTATTAAATTTGGAGAGTTACGATAAAGGGTCTAAATAAATAAAATTGATACAAAATTGATGGATCCCACCGGAAAGACTTTCAAATCTGGGGGTTGTGCTTTTCCTAAAGTCATCACATCAGTTCAGACTGTTTATGACTATTCAACATTAATATCATTTGGCTTTAAGTTTGACTTGCCATGCTCATCTTATCAACATATTTAAGGCACGTACCCCATCTGTTATTACTTGTAAGGATAGTGACAACAATAATACCCATGCTTTTTTAATATGAGCAATTATGTGACACCAAGTAATTAAAATAGTCACATAAGTCATTAAAATAAGCCAAAGTTAGAATCCCATGGTCTATGAATTAAGGTGAGATTAAATACAATGAAAAAAAAAAACAGTAATCTTAGATATTTAGAACTTAGTAGTATACCGAGAACAATGATCTACCATTAAGGACATTAAGCATTTTGTTTAAGCAGGGGCGCAACTCGGAACTAGTCAAAACGAGAACCGCTCCAAATTGATCGAATTTGAATTGGTCCTAGTTTCTCTTTTCTAAGAACCGATCAATTCGGACCAATCCACCAATCTGATCCTATTAAATTATATTATTAATATTATTATTATTATTGTTATTATTATTATTATTATGGAAAATTACACTTTGCCCCTCCTGAACTATAGGTTGTTTTCACATTGACTCCAGCATATGGTTTCGATTGCGTCAACGTCCCCCATAAGCTATTCGATTGTATTAATAAAATAAAATAAACCACTTTTATTAATTAGCCAATTGTTTCTTTGACTCGAAAATGATGTTAGACTTGTTATTTTTGTATGTTGTATTTAATCCTAAACTGCTAATATATCTATAAGCATATCAATGAAATTTCATAATTTTTCTCAATATATTGTAATTTTTATGAAGTATTTTCTCCATACAGTAAATAAAATTCATAATAATTAAAATATATTGAGAAAAATCATGAAATTTCATTGATATGTCTATAGACCCATTAGCAATCCAATATAAATACTGCATAAAAAATAAAAAGTTTATCACCATTTTTCAATAAAAAAAACTCACAGAAGGGAATAATTTTAAAACTATTAATAGTTCAAAGGGCCAATATGAAAATAGCCTATAGTTCAGGAGGGCAAAGTGTAATTTTTCCTTATTATTATTATATATTATATGCAACATGCAATATTCTTTTTGAGTTTTCATAACATTATAAATTTAAAATACAATAATTCCAAAAAAAAATTGAGATTTTTTTTTTTATTTTCTTAACCTAACTTAAAATGCAAACCATTTTTATTTTGCCTCTCTATCTTAAGTCTTAACATAACCATTTTTATTTCCCCTCTCTATCTTAAGTTTTAACATAAGGACATAAGATAGTCTTTTATAATTATTATTTTTAACTACAATTTACAACAAAAAGTAGACAAATCTACACTCCTTTTAAAAAACAATGTAGTTAAGTATGTGATAATATCGTTTATAGGATGATCATCTTGTAGGCACCCACCTTATCCTAATTAACGATTTTCTAATTTAATTATTTAGTCTATTTAATATCTTATCCACATATGCACAAATCAACCATCATAATTAATCTAAATTAAACAAACAAACAAACAAACAAAATCCTAAAAACCTAGGACACATAGTATCCTAGGGCGGACTTGAGCTCTATTAGCGCCTATGTATATTACTAGTTTCCTAGTAAGCTTCAAAATTCACGTAGTTCGAACTAACGAATGACTCATCTTATCGTAGAGAACTACATATTTATATATATGCCAAACCTTATCTAAAAAGCTTATCTTTGAAAAATTATACTTGCAATATAACTCTTTTAATCGACAATCTTAACTCATTTGAGACTATTCTAAAGAGACTTTGTTTTGGGAAAATAACTCTTTTATCTAAAAAATTTGATTTCGAAAATGACTCTTATTCCAAAAGTCACATTTGAAATATAGTTCTAAAATAAGAATTGAATTTGAAACAAGACTTCTCAATTTAAATTAAACTAAGACTCTAATTAAAGAATTAAAGTTTAATAGAAATTAGGATTTGTTTATCCAAAGAATCTTTTTGGAAATATGATTCTTATCCTAGCATTGCATTCGAAATAAGATTCTGTTCCTAAGACTTTGATTTTGAAAGATTCTCTTTTTAAAAAGGTATCTTTGTTTTCTTTTTTTTTAAAGAAAAAGAAAAAAAAAGAGTCCAATTTTATAAACAAAAATTAATTTTCAATTAAAAATAGAGATTTATCTTAAAAAGAAGTTTCTTTAGACTAGGGTCCTAATTGAGTTAAAAGTCTAGCATGACCACAATTCCTATGATAGAGTGAGTCTTATGGAGGTAAGACGACACCTCACCTAAACCTAAAATCTCTAACATGCAAATAACCTAAGTTAATCCAGAGGTTAAATTCGACAAAAATTAAGGTTCAAGTGCTCATAAGCATGTTTCTAAGTTATAATTCGAATTTGGGCAAAAGCTAAATCATACTTAAATCATGCTTTAAAACATTGAACAATAAAAATGATGAATATGCAAACCTAAATGCTATTACATGATTCTAGATGCAATTTCTATGCTAAAATGACCTAAAATTAAAGCAAGCCTGCATTTAAAGTCAATTTTAAATTCTGGATAGAATATCCAATTAACTAGAAATCAATAATTAATACATAATAACATGAAAAATACTAGCCTATACATTCCAATATGATCCTAGCATACCAATTGGGTGGGTGCCATATGGGTCTAAAAATGATTCTAACATATAATGTTGGGCCATATATATATATATATATATATATATATATATATATATATATATATAATACTTATTGGGGATCCAAAGCTTATGTGATGAAACATTAAAATTACAGTTTGCCCCCTGAACATACTATAGGCCATTTTTAAATTGCCTCATTGTGGTATTGATTGAAACAATGTGTCCCTCAACTATTTTAATGTAACAAATTGGCCCCTTTTGTGTGTTAAAAATGATGTTAGACTTATTAATTTTTTGTGCAGTATTTATCATAAACTGCTAATGTGTCTATAAGCATATCAGTGAATTTTCATGATTTTTCTCAATATATTTTAATTTTTATGAATTATTTTCTCTATACAATAAATAAAATTAATAATAAATAGAAGATACTAAGAAAAATCATGAAACTTCACCAATATGCCTGTAAACCCTTTAGCAATTTAAGATAAATACTGCATAAAAAAATAACAATTCTAACGCCATTTTTCAGTCCAAATACACAAATGACTAACTTCAAGGAGAGCATAATTTGAAAACGACCAATAGTTTAGAAAGCACATTGCTTCAATCAATACCATAGAGAGGACAATTTAAAAACGGCCTATAATTTAGGGGATGAAGTTGTAATTTTTCCAAATTTGAAGCTTATCTTTATATATAATTTTAAGGACTTGAAGTGACATCTCAACTGCTTGGCCTTAGAGTCAGAGTCAACAATCCACTAATTCTAAGTTCTAACCCTAAGTTTGGGAGTTTTTTTTTTTTTTAAATGACCTTTAAAAAAATATATATATATACAACTCTGACCTCCATTCAAAAATATATACAAGAGTGACCCTTTAACTAGTCAAACCCAATAAACCGCTGTTAGAAACAACGGTTATTTGAAATATACATAAACCGCTGTTTTTATTAAGCTGGCACCACGACCTACATTCAGCAGAAAAGCCCATACCAAAAAACAGATCTATATTGAAGTCAACATAAATAACTGGTTCACACACGGGTGGTTGGTTATGAATCACATCATCAAATGGGAATCAAGTGCTTCAACCGGTAAACTTGAGCTCTTGAACGTTACTATGAGTGCCTCGACTAGCTATGGCTCTTCAAGCCTTGCCGCTTTGTTGAAGTAAGTGGAAAGCGAATGCACAACGCTTCTACTCACATATCGGAACGCAGATGCCGAAGTGTTTTTCAGTAGATCGCTACTCCTTCGATTCCATGAGGTTTTTAAATACTTGTTTTTCGGCTTCCAAGGAAGCCCAAATCTCATTCTACGAGACTTCCCCTTCGACCAAAAAAAAGGAAGAAGTTCCTTCCACGGGTGGATTCCTGGTAAACGGCAATAGGGTCTCCAGCCCCGTGCTCGCAATGTCGTTAACAAAAGGGAGCCATTTAAATCTTCTCTCCTTTTAGCCCGACACTGCCCTCATCAGGGAAGCTGAACTTCTTGCTTTAAAGGGGGTAGAGCTAGCTGCCATTTGCAGAATACATGGGACCTTGCTTGAGAGGGGAAGGTTTAGAAAAAGACCCCTTCCTGGTGGCTAGGCTAGTGCTTCAGGCCAAGTCGGGAGCTAAAGTTCTTTCTCTTAATAGATCTCTTCTTGTTCCTCAATCTTCGGAGAATGCGGCGTTGGATTATTGTAACTGACCCTTTTTTTACTTTAGCATAAACCGCTGTTTGAAACAACGGTTTATTGGGTTTGATCGAGTCAGAGGGTCACTCTTGTATATATTTTTTTTAGAAGGTCAATATGGTATATATATTTTTTTTATACGTTCATTTTGGAAAAAAACTCTAAGTTTGGACACTTCCCCTTAGAAGTGTCATTTATTCCAACATTTCACTTTATTCCTTTCTTATAACCGAAATCTAGTGAATCCGAAAGCCGACATGCAGCCTAACCATTCAATGGACGGAAAAGGAGGCACGAGGAAGAAAAATGTTTTTTGAAAAATAAGCCTTCAATTGATGAATTGGCAATATTGACTTGCACAACTTGCTATGTGAAAGCTATATAGCTTACCAAGTTTCGACAAAAGACTCACGAGGCTAATAGTCTTAATAATACTACTGATCCACATGGACCACATGGGTTGTACATATCAAAAGTCTAAGAGCATCTCCAATGGTCCTAGCTATATTTGGGGAGCTAAAGCTAAATTTAGCTTGCTACAGTGTCATTTTAGCTTGGTACAGTGTTTTTAGCTATAGCTTTGGCTAGATGAGCTCCAATGGTGCATCCTTCATTTTTTTAGCTTAACTACATTTTCTCCAATTTACCCCTATTCATCCACAATAATTACACAATTATACATTCATTTATCTCCCACCACAATTATCCAAATTTAACCGAAAAAAAAAAAAAACAAAAAAAAATTAAAACTTCAAATTTTTTAATTTTTTAAAATTACATAATATATTCAATTTGTGTTCTGTTGTCGATTGATAAGAAAATTTCATCGTCACAACGCACTGTGAGTGTTTTATTGAAAAAAAATAATTAAAAAAAAACAATGAAATATTGGGATTCAATTTGAGCTCCTTTGTTCTTAATCACATGAATTGCACAATTTTTTACTCTTCAGCAATTGTAATACATTCTTGATAACTGAGATAGATGAAACAAAGTACATTTCCTTTTTTAAATTTTTTTTTTTTGGTCATGCATGGGATTGGGAGATGAGAATGTGTGCAATTGAAGCACCAATGTGAGGTTTAAATAGAAAAATAAAAAGAGTCGTTTGATGATATATCTGTTTATGACCGTTTGTATAAGAAACAAATAAAATAAAAACAAAAAAAAAAAATCTAACTGCATATCAGTCACAGGCATGAGGCAAAAATATCTACGAGTCTCGATCCTCTCTATCCCCCATCTCTCTCACGATCCTCCATTTCTCTCTCTTGGCTTGACGATCCTCTATCTCTCTCGATCTCCCTCTCTTGATCCTCTCGAAGATCTATCTCGTTCTCTCTCGCGGGTCTTTCTCGAACACAGTCAGATTCTCTCTCTCTCTCTCGATCGCGATTATTTTGCGAAGAATCTCTGGTTCTCACTCTCTCTCCCGATCGCGGCACAGACCAAGGAATGATCACCTCCGGCGGTGAGCTCTCTCTCTCTCTCTCACGCTCCGAACGGTTGGACCTCACCGGCGACGATCCCCTCTTCTCTCCCGATCGCGTCTCCGACAGTGAGCTCCATCTCTGGTGAGCTGCTAGAGGAACCGTTGGATGGATCATCGCCGGCGGTGAGCTGCTTTGTCTCCCGGTCTCTGACTCCCTATAGCGATACAGTCTCGTCTCCGACAGTGGGCATGGATTTTTTTCCATTTCTGGTATGTATTTTTGTATTTTCCCCCAACTTTTTTTACCTATTGAATGCTATAAATTGAAGTTTTTGATTGTTGTTTGCACTGTGATTTGAGTTGGGATTTGTCGCATTGGGTGCCTTTTGCTGTTTTGTTTGTGTTTGCTGTGAGGGGTATGGTTGGGATTTGCCAACCATACGGTGACATGGAATTTTTAGCTGAGCTAAAGCTAAAGCCAAATTTAGCTGAAATTTTAGCTCAGCAATATTTTGGCTGTGCAGACAGCTGAACCGTTGGAGAGCTATTTTTTCAGCATTCAGCTATATTTAGCTTTAGCTTTAGCTTTAGTTAAGACCATTGGAGATGCTCTAAGAGTAAAGTTTTTACCTCTTTTGTCTTTTTATTTTTATTTAAAAAGATAAAATAGATTAAATATCTAGTTAAGAGTCAAGTTCTAGTGAGATGTGGTTCTTATCCATGGTTTGCAAAATCATATATGAAATAGGTATTCTGAAAACAGATTATTGGATTAGATAATCTGGGTATACGCATCATGCATGTCTTCCAAAAATCATATTGATCCAACAGCTACTTTTTAAAAAATATTACAGTTTTGAAATAAACTGTAAAAAATTATGAAAACTGTCATTTTCATAGTAGATGTTGTGAAAAATCAACCGTTGGATCAATGTGATTTTTGACACACGTAAGATATATAAGCTTAATATTTATTCTTAAAATACATGTCTCAAATATGATTTTACAATTAACCATGTGTCAAACCATGGATGAAAACAATGTGTCACCGGACCCTATTGTTAAGGTATTAGGACCGAATCAAAATTTGAGCTGTTAGATAGTTGGGTTTTGGATTAATTAAGCGATTCATTTGGTGGTTGATTGATCTGGTCAGCCCATTAATCCAAATTATAACTAGCTAGCTAGTTAATTATAAAGTTCCGTACTTATTGCATTAAAAAAAATTTAAAAGGACTTTAAGCATGATTTGTATATATATATATATATATATATGGGCAGGTTCTGAAAGTAAAGACTTTGGACTTGGGGCTGAGTTCCTCTTTCTGCCGAATTTTCTCACACCTTCACACCACCTTCTTCTTCTTCTTCTCTCCTCTCTCCTCTAGAGTTTATTATTTAAAGTCATGTAACGTTATTGTTATGGATCATGTGTGAAGTATTTGGCTCTCTCTTACGTACGTACGTCACTACTACAAAAACTGTCAAAAGGGACACTTTTTTTTTGCACATTAAGGACACTTGTGGTAAGTGTCCCCAAAAGTTACTTATTGCAACACTTTTTAAAAAGTGTCTCTATTAGATCATGTTTTGCAACACTTTTATTAAAGTGTCCCTATAAACCTAGTATTAGCAACACTTTAGGAAAATGTCGCCTAAATGTCTAAAAAAAATTACTTAATGCGACACTTTTTTAAAAGTGTCTCTATTAACTCATATTATTGGGACACTTTTAATAAAAATGTCTCTATAAATACAGCATTAGCAACATTTTAGAAAAGTGTCGCTAAACTTTCTTAAATTATTTTTAACTTTTCAGCCTCCCCTCTCATTTCCCTCTTTAACTTTTCATTTCCCTCTAAAAACCCTCATTTCTCTCAAAGCACTCAACACTCCAAAACACACTCACCTCACGCCATCTCCACTCTCTCCGTCAAGCATCGAAGACCTCATGCGCTGCTTCATCTCCACTGCGAGCTGCTGCTCTATCTCCACCATTGAACCCTCAAATTGTCGAGCATTGAAGACCTCCTCCGCTGCTCCACTCTCGCCGGCAGCTGGCATCCCTATCACCGGTCACGGACTCCCTCAAGTTCCACCATGACCTCACGACATCCCTACTCTCTCTCTCTATATATATCTGAAATATTATTTTTTTGATACATGTAGGTTTTATGTTGCTTTAAAACCAGACCCAATGCCGCGACAGATCTAAGATCTCAGATCTCCACCTGTCTCATCTAGTAGGTATTTTGTACAATTTTTTTTTTGAAGATTTGTCGAGAAGTTGTTTGTATATGAACCTGGAATAGCTGCTTTATTTAGTAAAATTAAATTTGAACCAGCTATGATTTACTTGATAAAATATGAAGATTTTTTGGGTTGATTGGAATTTGTTAATGTAAGATAAACATATATATGATCTCTGTTAGGTCTGAATGCATTTTCTATCAGGATTTTATTTTCCCGGAATCGATCTTTTAATTTTCCGAAATCTGTGATTCTCTATAAAGTTTATGGGAAGAGCTCGAGAAATTGGAGGTTTTTCCTGTTCACAGCTGCGATCGATGATTAATAGCTGTTGATTGTTGAAATTTGTTGAGGTTGAGAGCTTTTAGAAGCATTCAGGTGTGTTACGAGAGTTCATTGGTATGCATATATATATATGCAGAGGAGATAATTATATGTAGGACTCTGAATTAAATCTGGTTGTTACCATGTGGTAATTTTGTTTGTTTTATAAACAGATGCAGGAAATAGATGTAAATGTCAATTACTGCTCTACCCACATGGAACAGGGCTTTATGTCAATTCCTTCAGAGCTAACTTCGCAAGCTCTAGGCTTTCACAAATCATTGAACTGAGCATGCTTTAAGGCTGAACTTCCCTTGGTCAATAGAGCTAAACCAAAGGCTGGGTTGTAGTGATTAAATAGTTTTTTGGGGGTGTTTAGGAATCCTTATAACCGGTTTTCCTGGGTATACGTGCCTGGTCAACAAATTGGCTTCTCAGTACTCATTTTCCTATATAATGCACAGTTAGCCTCTTACATATTCACGACAAATATTCAGCTTTCTTGGCGTTTTCTGAAGCTCTTGAGTATGGACTTGTTGGTGTGAATGAAGGACTAATTTCAACAGAGATGGGTCTTATCCAGCATTTACCAATGGATAATAGATGGTTGAATTTTGGCTCATGCTTGTTTCCATTCGTTTTAGGTGGCTCCATTTGGAGGAGTTAAACAATCTGGTCTCGGACGAGAAGGTCCCAAGTACGGGATGGATGAATACTTGGAAGTAAGTATATTTGAAGTCCTTTTTACCCATTATGATAAAAGAAGAAAAGAATGGCTTGTAATTTTAAATCATGGCCTATGCTCGACTTTATCACTTTATATATGTATATATCGGATTTTATGCCCATTATGATAAAAGAAGAAAAGAATGGCTTGTTATAAAGATATGCACATCATTTCATGCAAGTAACATATCAACTGAAATTTCAATTTCATTTATGCACCATGATTTGTTTTTTTTTTTTTTGCTGTTGAACCACTCTCTGCCTTTCGATTTTAGAATATTCATATGATGGAAGTAAGTTTGATGGTCAAATAACTATTATGATTGTTGTGGCTGAACAAGGTATCTGCTTAGTTCATGTTCAGTTATGAGTTTAGTGAGAATATTGTAAGGTTAAAAGGATCTCACATTTAAAGAGAAATAAAGAAGGGCAAGAAAAGTGTGGATATTGCGAGTTTGTGTCATTATGGTAGCCAAGATTTTGAGGGAACCAGTGACTGCTGGCTCTGTGACGTCTTCTTTGAACTTATGGATAACTTATTTACTGGTGTTGGCATGTTGCCTAGGTTCTTTGCTCTTTTTTTTCCTTTTGTTTAATTCTCGGGGCTCAAAGATCTTGCTGATTTTCTTCCTGCATCTTTATCAACTATTATGAGCTACTTTTTGGCTGAAGTTACTCGGGGTATTTGGAAGCCAGCTTTTATGAATGGAACTGTTTGGCCTAGCCCTGCTGCAATTCTATCCATGGTTGAGCAACTAATAAAGAAAATCCTAGCTGCTACCGGTGTTGATGTCCCAAGTCTTGCTGTAGGTATTTTCCTGTACATTTCTTTCATTTTTATTTCTTAATTAATACACTACTACTCAATATATAAACCTGTCTTGGGTTTGATCCCTGTTTGTAAGGAAATGTATGCGTTGAGGCCTTATCTGCCCTTTCAATGCTTTTCTGCCCTTGAGGCCATTTTAACTCATGTAACAAGACTTTATCATTTAGTTAATTAGTTATGTAGGGGCTAATATATAACACTAGGGAACTTGCTTGCTAGACATAGTATATGTCTAGCTTGCATGCCACCAGTGGTTCTCTCTTTCACATAATCAAAAAAATGCATTTTAGACATTAGCAAGCTTAGTTGGTTACTCTGTGGGACATTGGTATAAATTCCTCAAATTTGACATACTTACTTATTTTTGGACTCTTATAGACTGTCGAGTTTAATTTATCTGAGGAAATTAAAGTCACATGGGGAGTGAAGGATTTTAGAATCATGGTATTTCATTCTAAGTTCATTTCTTAATGCACTCACTACTACAAAAACTGTCAAAATGATTAGCAATTTCCTTTGACAGTTTTTGTAGTAGTGCGTTTAGTTATATTTCCAGGTTGAAGCACTTGGAGAATATATATAGCCTTCCACTTTAATAATTACAGTTCAGCCAAAGGGAGTTGGGGTTGGGGGAGAAGCAACCAAGAAGAAAGAAGGTTTTTTTTTTTTAAAAGCCATTACTTCAAAATAAAAGCCTACTACAACAGTTGAAGACTCAAGACCAAGGGCCAAGGATTGAACTTCTATATATTTAGAGTGAGTCATCTGACCCTTTGATTTTGATAATTTCTTTGCAAATTTCTATTCAAAATTATGAGTTTGTATATGGAATATCTATCTATCTGTCTATTACTGTATAATAAGCTAAGTTTTCATTATTGTACGTCCTGAGTTGATAAGCTCTCCTTCTCTTTTTTTTTCTTTTTTTTCTTTTTTCTCTTTTATTTTTCCTATTCAATTATTCAAACCCTCTTTTTAAGAAAAAGTTCATAACACTCTTTAAAAGAGTTATATGTCCCTATATATATATATATATATATATATATATATATATAATCTTTTTCTTTCTCCATTTTTATAGCAATTTCAAATTCAAAATGATGTTAGACTTGTTATTTTTGTATGTAATATTATTTATTCTAAACTGTTAATACTAATATATCTATAAGCATATCGGTGAAATTTCATAGTTTTTCTTAATATATTTTAATTTTAATGAATTGTTCTCTCCATACAGTAAATAAAATTCATAATAGATAAAATATATTGACAAAAATCATGAAATTTCACCGATATGCCTATAGATCCATTAGCAATCCATAATAAATACTACATAAAAAATAAAAAGTCTATCACCCTTTTTCAGTAAAACAAAAACTAACAGAATGGGGTAATTTGAAAACTATATATTAATAGTTCAAAGGGCCAACATGAAAATAACCTATAGTTCAGGATGGTAAAGTGTAATTTTCCCTTATTATTATTATATATTATATGCAACATGCAATATTCTTTTATAGTTTTCATAACATTATAAATTTAAAATATAATAATCCCAAAAAAAAATTATATTTTTTTATTTTCTTAACCTAATTTAAAATGGAACAATTTTTATTTCCGCTTTCTATCTTAAGTCATAACATAAGAGCATAAGATAATCTTTTATAACTATTTTTTTTTTTTGTAACTACAATTTTACAACAAAAAGTAGACAAGTCTACACTCCTTTTAAAAAACAATGTAGAGAAGTCCACACCTCTAAACGCGTGGGGACATAAGAGGATGCACCCCACATTCTGTGTCATTGACTTCTTATTTTACTAGCAAAGGAGCACGTGCAATGCATGTGGTTGATTCTTGATATATGGACCACTAAAATTGTAGGAAAAAAAAAAAAGTGTCTTCATGGTTCTAAGTAGAAATAACAATTGTCTGTCAAGAAGCAAAATGGAGACAAAATTATAAAATAAGTATGACCTTATTTTAATGGCACTATATGTAAACCATTGGATTTTCGGTCCACATGATTGAATTTTGAAAAGACCAGAAGTCATCACCTTATTTTTAAGGAATAAAAAAACCTTAAAGAAAATATTTTATTTTATTAAAAAAATAAAATAAAAAAAATTCCAAGATTTTGAAAAAGCATCGTCAACGAATCAAGAATGGATTCGAAGACTAGGTTATGAACGAATCAAAAAAGGTTTCGAAGGCTTGGTTATGATGTGGAAAAGTTCTAAAAACACATCTTGTAGGCACCCACCTTATCCTAATTAAAAATCTCCTTATTTGTTTGGTCTATTTAATATCTTATCCACATATGCACAAATCAACCCATCATAACAAACAAATAAACAAAATCCTAAAAACCAAACCTAAGACACATAGTATCCTAGAGTCGATTTGAGCTCTATTAACGCTTATGTATCTTACTAGTTTCCTAGTAAGCTTCAAAGTCCACGTAGTTCTATCTAGCGAATGACTTATCTTATCATAGAAAACTACATATATTTATGTCAAACCTTATCTAAAAAGCTTATCTTTGAAAAATTATATTTGCAATATAACTCTTTTAATCGACAACTCTAGCACATTTAAGACTATCCTAAAGAGACTTTGTTTTGGGAAAATAACACTTTTATCTAAAAAAAAATTGATTTCGAAAATGACTCTTAATCCAAAAGTCACATTTGAAATATAGTTCCAAAATGAGAATTGAATTTGAAACAAGACTCCTCAATTTAAATTAATCTAAGACTCTAATAAAATAATTAAAGTTTAATAGAAATTAGGATTTGTTTATCCAAAGAATCTTATTGGAAATATGATTCTTATCCTAGCATTGCATTCGAAATAAGATTCTATTCCTAAGACTTTGATTTTGACAGAATTTCTTTTAAAAAAGTTTTCTTCTTTTTTTCTTTTTATTTATTTTTTTTTTTTAAAAAGAGTCCAATTTTATAAACAAAGATTAATTTTCAATTAAAAATAGAGATTTATCTGAAAAAGAAGTCTCTTTAGACTAGGGTCCTAATTGAGATAAAAGTCTAGCATGACCGCAATTTCTACGATAAAGTGAGTCCTACGGTGGTAAGACACCTCACCTAAACCTAAAGTTTCTAACATACAATTAACCTAAAGTCTCACTTACTGAAAGTACACTGTTAAGGACAATGATATATCATTAAGGACATTAAGCGTTTCGTTTAAGTAGAGGTGCAACTCGGAACGGGTCAAAACGAGAACTGCTCCGAATTGATCGAATTTGAATTGGTCATAGTTTCTCTTTTCTAAAAACTGATCAATTCGGACCAATCCTTGGATTTGACCTTTTAGGAATTGGTCTGATCCGCCAATCTGATCCTATTAAACTATATTATTATTATTATTATTATTATTATTATTATGGGAAATTACACTTTGTTTTGAGAAAATAACTCTTTTATCTAAAAAATTTGATTTCGAAAATGAGTCTTAATCCAAAAGTCACATTTGAAATATAGTTCTAAATAAGAATTGAATTTGAAATAAGACTCCTCAATTTAAATTAAACTAAGACTCTAATTAAAGAATTAAAGTTTAATAGAAATTAGGATTTGTTTATCCAAAGAATCTTATTGGAAATGTGATTTTTATCCTAGCATTGCATTCGAAATAAGATTCTATTCCTAAGACTTTGATTTTGAAAGAATTTCTTTTAAAAAAGGTTTCTTAAAAAAAAAAAAGAGTCCAATTTTATAAACAAAAATTAATTTTCAATTAAAAATAGAGATTTATCTGAAAAAGTAGTCTCTTTAGACTAGGGTCATAATTGAACTAAAAGTCTAGCATGACCGTTATTTCTACGCAATGTTATCAAACTCGGACTAGCCCGACCAATTCAACCGGTTGAAACGGGAACCGATCCCCTCGCTGGTTGGTTTAACCCACAAAAACCCATTCAATTCAAAAACCGCTCTCTTTTCCAAAACCCGATCAACATGGCGGTTGAACTGGTCAATCTGGTTAAAAGAATTGGTCAACCCGTTTTTTTTTTTAAGGTGCTGAAATGACTAAAATAGCCCAAATCTTTTTAAAATCTCTTAAAGCCAAGAAGGCTAAAACGGCAAATTAGTCAAAAAAAAAAAATCTCAAATAGTAAAAAGAAACCCAAGCACCTAATTTAATAATACAATATTCTTATCTTGCAATTTAAAAAATATATATAATAAAGATTGATCAATAGTAATTATCAATTTTCAATTTTGATGACTGCACATAAATTCAAATATATGAATTGATTGTACAAACATTTTAAAAAAATTATATTTTGAATCATTTACAGCTTTTATTCTAATAAATAAATAAATAAATAATATATTTATGACGCCACGGATCAACTCGGTTGATCCGACGGTTGAACCAGTTGACCCTTAACCCGGTAACTTTTCCGGTTTGATGAATGGTCCGGGTTTTAAAACATTGTTTCTACGATAAAGTGAGTCCTATGGAGGTAAGACACCTCACATAAACCTAAAGTTTCTAACATACAATTAACCTAAGTTAATCCAGAAGTTAAATTTGACAAAAATTAAGGTTCAAGTGCTCATAAGCATGTTTCTAAGTTATAATTCGAATTTGGACTAAAGCTAAATCATACTGAAATCATGCTTTAAAACAATGGACAATAAAAATGATGAATATGTAAACCTAAATGCTATTACATGATTCTAGATGCAATTTTTATGCTAAAACGACCTAAAATTAACTCAAACCTGCATTTAAAGTCAATTTTAAATTCTGGACAGAATATCCAATTAACTATAAATCAATAATTAAATACATAATAACATGAAAAATGCAAGCCTACGCATTCCTATATGATCCTAGCATACCAATTGGGTGCCATATGGGCCTAAAAATGATTCTAACATGTCTTCAAGTTAAATTACAAAAATAATTATTCTAAGTTGGTCAGATTCATGAAAAAGAATGAAAAATGAGGATAAAAAAGAATGACGAATAAAATTGTTGAAATAAATAAAAACACCAACTCCAGTTGATATTATTATCTTCATTCTATAATCTTGTTCACGCAAACTCGTGAGAACATGAGAGGACACCCTTTCCCTTCCAAGTGGAAGATCAACATGTGATAGGTGATAGGTGATAGGTGATAATTACGAGTGGATCGATCCAAAAAATAGCCTGGATCGATCCAACATTCTCTGCCTCATGGATCAATCCTGGCACGAATGCTGGATCGATCCAAAAATGCAGTCCACGAATAGGATCGATCCTCCATAAAATGTTGGATCGATCCAAAATATGCAATAGGTCAATTTAAAATGTTTTTCATGTAAAAATGACCTATATGCAATAATGGATCATTCCTAGGTGTTTGAGACAATATACATCACTTATGGTCAATTGAATAACCTAGGTTCTAAGTCAAACACACCTTCTTAGGACTAAAACCAATACACTTAGCAAAACAAGCTGGAGCCAAGATGAATTTATCGAATGATGCACTTCTCTCGAGCTAGATACAATCGCTTGAGCTTTCAGGGATAACTGACTTGAGACCAATCACATACGCTGGCTTTTGACAACCAAATTAGCCAACATATGGGATACCTAATAACAGCGACACCCGATACACAAAAGCACCGTTCCATTACTCTTTTTCGATATCATCAATTTGGCACCCACCGTGAAGCCCAAAAATTTATTCTTTCGGTGCTCCTTTCTCTAAACCTAATCCTTTCAATTAAAACTATGGTGGTCACTCGTTCTGGAGTCCACAATGAAGACGACCCAGTCATCACTATCACAGAAGTTAACCCTACCATTTTGCCTCAAACTGGCCATATCCCCCCTTATGAGAGACCTCCCATATCACCAGTAGTACCTTCCCCAGTAGTACCTTCCCTGTCAAGTGGGCAACCCTCTCCTCCCGCATTACCTGTAGATCCTCCTTAACATGCAGAAGCAAATTGAAAACATGACCTTGATCAATGTATTCGAATTAAAATTATAAGAGTGTAAAATGTAAAATAGTGATAGTTAAAATGTAAAATAGTCAAGCTATAATTTTTTCTTTATTAAATTTGGAGAGTTACGATCAAGGGTCTAAATAAATAAAATCAATACAAAATTGATGGATCCCACCGGAAAGACTTTCAAATCTGAGGATTGTGCTTTTCCTAAAGTCATCACATGAGTTCAGACTGTTTATGATCATTCAACATTAGGCATCAATATCACTTGACTTTTAAGTTTGACTTGGCATGCTCATCTTATCAACATATTTAAGGCACGTACCCCAGCTGTTATTACTAATATATATGCTTTTTAATATGGGCAATTATGTGACACCAAGTAATTAAAATAGTCACATAAGTCATTAAAATAAGCCAAAGTTAGAATCCCATGGTCTATTTGAATTAAGGTGAGATTAAATAAAATTAAAAAAAAAAAAAAAAATGTAATCTTAGATTTTTAGAACTTAGTAGTCAATTAGAGAATTGAAGATTTTGTGACATTAGGAAATTCGTTTTTAATTGTTTTGGTTTTTTGAAAACTAATGAAATTTGTTGAATTACTGAAAAATAAAATTGAAAGATATGGTCCTCTTTTTTTTTTTTTTAAAGCATTATATACAATTAAGGACATTAAGCATTTCGTTTAAGTAGATGTGCAACTCGAAATGGTTCAAAACGAGAACCGCTCCAAATTGATCGAATTTGAACTGGTCTTAATTTCTCTTTTCTAAGAACCGATCAATTCGGACCAGTCCTCGGATTTGGCCTTTTTGGGAATTGGTCCGATCCACCAATCTGATCCTATTAAATTATTATTATTATTATTATTATTATTATTACTATGGAAAATTACACTTTTGCCCCCTGAACTATAGGCCGTTTTCACATCGTCTCCAGCCTATGGTTTCGATTGCGTTAACGTCTCCCATAAACTATTTTATTGTATTAAAAAAAAAAAAACCACTTCTATTAGTTAGCCAATTGTTTCTTTGACTGGAAAATGATGTTAGACTTGTTATTTTTGTATGTAGTAATTATCCTAAACTGCTAATATATCTATAAGCATATCGGTGAAATTTCATAATTTTTCTTAATATATTTTAATTTTAATGAATTGTTTTCTCCATACAGTAAATAAAATTCATAATAAATAAAATATAGTGAGAAAAATCATGAAATTTCACCGATATGCCTATAGACCCATTAGCAATCCATGATAAATACTGCATAAAAAATAAAAAGTCTATCTCTGTTTTTCAGTAAAAAAAAAACGCACAAAAGGGGGTAATTTGAAAACTATTAATAGTTCAAAGGGCCAACATGAAAATGGCCTATAGTTCAGAAGGGCAAAGTGTAAAGTTTCCTTATTATTATTATATATTATATGCAACATGCAATATTCTTTTTGAGTTTTCATAACATTATAAATCTAAAATACAATAATTCCAAAAAAAAATTGATATATATATATTTTTATTTTCTTAACCTAACTTAAAATACAAACCATTTTTATTTCCCCTCTCTATCCTAAGTCTTAACATAACCATTTTTAGCTACAATTTTACAACAAAAAGTAGACAAGTCTACGTACACTCATTATTTAAAAAAATGTAGTCCACACGTTTAAACGTGTGGGGGACATAAGAGGATGCACCCCACATTCCGTGTCATTGACTTCTTATTTTACTGGCAAAGGAGCATGTGCAATGCATGTGGTTGATTCTTGATACACGGACCACTAAAAATTGAAAGGAAAAAAAAAAAAAAAAAACTATTACGTTTTATTTTATTAAAAAAATAAAAATAAAACAACTCCATGATTTTGAAAAAGCATGATCAACACTACTACAAAAAAACATTGTTAAGGACGGTTTTAAACTGTCCTCTTTGATTTAAGAGGACGGTTTTAAATGTGTCATCATGCTTATTTTTTATAAATCATAGATTTAAGAGGACGGTTTTACGAGTGTCCTTAAAAATATGATTTAAGAGGACGGTTTTATAAACTGTCCTTAACAACATTTTTAAGGACAGTTTATAAACCGTCCTTTTAATTCATATTTTTAAGGACACTTATAAAACCGTCCTCTTAAATCATATTTTTAAGGACAGTTTTGTAAAACCGTCCTCTTAAATCTATTATTTATGAAAAAAAAAATTGTATAAAATTTTGTATTTCTAATTGAACCTATTGTATAGAAACTTACCAAAGTTATTTTCATTAAGCCCATAAAATCTAAATAATTCACAAAAAATGAAAATAGAATCAGTAGTACATAAAGATACTATTACAAACATGTCCCAATACTATTTCTACTTTTATAAAGAGGAAAATAAACTACTAAAATTTTCTCTATCCAATCTTCAACTTATATGCATATATCTATTCAAATTTAAGAGCAAAACAATGACTATATGTAATTATGACTTTAAATTTTATTACTATTAGAGTAAAGCAATTCAAGAAGTTTTAGGAATTCAACAACCTTAGAGAAAAATTGCATGAAACTATGTATATGGAGAAAAATACAGTTGCTTTTCTACATCTATTATTGGTATAGAAATGTATGCTTTAATTTTAAAATGAAAATTCGGCAACATTTCCTCTATTTTTGCAATATTCTCAAAATTTTACCTGTAAAATTTTTTATTTTTACAACTTCTATAATTATATCCAAACAACATTACAATCTTGTTGGGCTGAAAAACAGGCAACTATTTTTTTAAATAACTGAAAAATCAACCAGGAGATCAATTCTCTTCAATTCTAGCAATTTCTGAAAAATCAACCTGGAGATCATTATTCTTCACTCCTAACAATTTGTTAAAGTATAAAAACAATATAGAAATAATTAACTACCAAAAGTACCACATCACAAGGCTATAACTCCAGTTCACCTTCCAACCCAACCAAATGGTCTAAGAGTCCAGACAAATGTGTCAAGTGTGTAGTGTACTGTAATTAAGGGTGGTGCTCTGACAGTGCATAGTGACTAGAAGGTTTACCATTGCTTCTTTTGCCGTTGGCCTTTCTTGGTGATAATATCGCAGCAACTTGTCAAGGAAATCAATTGCCTTCAAAAATGAAAATAAATGTATTGGTATTAATTAAGTTTAACGCTAAGAGAACTAAATTCTATTGTTACAAATAACAAAAGGATCTACCTCAGGAATCGCCAAATGCTGATTCTCAACATTGATGAACTTTGTCCATGGTTTCCTGCTATGCCTATATCAAGTAAAGAATAGCAGATTCTTCTTAGTCAATAACGTTTAAATAACATAAGAATGGGTAAACAGAACTATTGGATTTCATCACCAACCTCCCAATAAGGGCCGCAAGATGTGGATCTAACTCTAAGCAGTATTTGCTAAGATAGGCATTTAACTCTCCAAGTCCAAAGTACCTGTTGCAGCAGAATTTGATAAACTTCGAGATATTAGTTTTCCATTTATTTTCTTCTTTCATATTCTTTGGACCAATTCTAGATATTTCATTGCAAAATTTCAGGCGTGTTAATTTATGTAAGATTGTGCATGTACCAAGACCATAAACAAGACAAATATTTAATTTACTTGTGTAAGTACCAAGACCACTATTTCAATCTATCAAGTTAGCTACAAGCAAATTTGGCACATACAAAAACCAAGACTGGTGCTAGTCTTTTAGGCACTAACATTTAAACCAAGCATAGAAAAAGGCTGGCAATTAATATGAAACTCTCCAATAGAAGACAAATATCCACTACTACAAAAAAGCTCAAAGAAGACAGTAAATTGAAGACGGTTTTCAAAACTGTCTTTGAAAGACATCAAAAAAGACGCTTTTAATTGTCCGTCTTTATTTAATGTCTTTAAAGACAGTCGTAGCATAACCGTCTTTGATAAGTATATAATTTAAGACGCAATTTAATCGATCGTCTTGTTTGGAGAAACTAGGGATGTCAAATCCCTAAATCCCTCAAATCCCTCACTTTCTCTCTGCCTCTCTTCCCCTCTCACAAAATCCCTCATCCCTCACTCCCTCGTCAAATCCCTAAATCCCTCAAATCCCTCACTCTCTCTGCCTCTCTTTCCCTCTCACAAAATCCCTCAAATCCCTAACTTTCTCTCTGCCTCTCTTCCCCTCTCACAGACTCACAGTCTCACGAACTCACCCTCACGAACTCAGACCTCAGTCTCTCTCTTCCCCTCTCTCAGTCCCTCTCTTCCCCTTTCGCAAGTCCTCCATCACCAACACGGCAACACAGCTGCTCTCAGTGCTCACCCAGTCCAACACGCCGTCGACCTCCAGTCCAGTCCAGCACACCGTCGACCTCCAACCCAGCACGCCGCTGCTCAGTGCTCTCAATGCTCACCCAGTCCAGCACGCCGTCGACCTCCAGTCCAGTCCAGCACGCCGTCGACCTCCAGTCCAGCACGCCGCTGCTCACCTCAGCTCACTTGTATGTCTCTCTCTCTATCTTTATATTTTGATGATTCTTATTTTGGTTTATGTGTGTCTGAGAAAATTAAACTCACAGCCTTCCTTTCCTATGATAATTTTTATGTGTGTATGAGCTCCTGAGTTATGTAGACATTTGGATAATTTTGGTTTATGTGTGTATGAGCTCCTGAGTCATGTAGACATTTGGATAATTTTTATGTTTGACTGTAAAAATTAGAGCCAAAAATTTGTGTTTGACTGTAAATGTCCATATATATCCATGGTTTTAAACTTACCCTGAAACCTTTTAATTTTACCACACTGAATGCAATAGTCACTTGATATAGCCATTGGCATTGTGTTGGATCGTTGTGTTTTTTTTTCCCCTGGTATCTCTATCCTGATTTACTTGTTATTGAAACCAGTCTATTTTTTCTATGCTCAACCATAACCTTGGGGTGTTTGGACAGTAATTATCCCTTTAGCTCGGTTTGCATCTGCTCACCTCTTGTAAGAAATTCGGTTCTTGATTGAGCATGTCACCAAGCCTTTCCACAACAAAACAACAGCCTCAGCCATCTTGTTTTTAATTTTTTTCTTTCACCCAAACAACAAGAAGTAGAAGCTTTATTTCTGTCTCTCTTTAACCAAGTGATCTGTCCTCACTCTGTATTAGTAATACCCCTAGCAGCCATTTAGGAGGAATGTATCCATGAAAAATTGAAAACTTCACCATAATCGTGGTTTAAAGCAATCAAGGCCTATGTATTATAGTTGTCTCTAAATCAAAGCCTA
This sequence comes from Hamamelis virginiana, assembly GCA_017140935.1. Taxonomy (NCBI): domain Eukaryota; kingdom Viridiplantae; phylum Streptophyta; class Magnoliopsida; order Saxifragales; family Hamamelidaceae; genus Hamamelis; species Hamamelis virginiana. Next base: position 29,740 of record JAESVK010062625.1, read on the forward strand.
CTATCAAGGCCTATGTATTATCCATGCACTTAAGGAGTCTGTCTCTATTACCACTTTTCGCAATCCCTTACTCCAAGCAATACTGATTCCATAGAATAACGCCCATATTTCTGCTCTGATATTATCACAGCTGCCCAGGATCACTGAAAAACCAGTTAGCCATTTTCCTTCCTCATCTCTCATCAGTCCCCCAGCACCTGCTGCTCCACCATCATCCTTAGCACTTCCATATACATTGATTTTAAACCATCCCAGGTAACTTATCCAACTAATCTTTCCACCTTCCTACTTCCTCCAGAATCAGCATTTAAAACCTTATTAATCTCTTTTACATACACAATAATGATATCTACTGGCTTCAGAGGGTAATTAAACAGGGGATCAAAAATATTATTATACCTCCACTTCCATAACCTCCAGCAGGAAATAGTAAACACCATATACCACGGCTCCTCCAACCCCATATTACTATCAGTGCAATTCAAATTTTCTTTAAACCAATCCACTATTTGCTCTCCAAAGAACTTATTCTGTTCATTTCTTGGTACCATGCCAACTGATTCCAAAGACTAGTTGCTCTAGAGTAATCCCTCAAAATGTGCAAGGTATCTTCTAACTAATCCCCACATATCACACAACTAGCCCCCATGTGGAACATCAACCAGTTCAGGTCCTTTTTCCTTGACAGAGATGAATGCTTAGGGTGACTTCTCAATCAAATTTTTATGATCATCAACATTGGCATGATTCCCTTATAAATTATATACATGTATATATTTATATGATTTCTCATTTAAGCTTTCTTTTTTGGATTTCTGGTCTGGGTTTTTTATAAGCATTAGCATTGAACCCGGCATATGTGCAAAGTGTTTTTTATGTCAAGAAAATGGAATAATGTGTTAAGTTTATTCAATATTTTCACACTAAATATTTAGCTTGGTTTTTCAATGAGGGGCTTTTGTTCTTGTGCTTTCAAACTCTGTCAGTCAATTTTGGTTTAAAAGCATTTGAAAACCCAGTGGAAGACATTATTTATTTCTTACTAGTTTAAAAATCTATTTAATTGTCTAGTTTGATTATGAACTGCATTTATAAAGGAAATGGCCCTAGAGATTCGCAGTTGAAAATGACAGCTTGATGATAAAGGTGGTTACTTTGAAATTCAAGTAAGAGATAGGGAGCAGAAGGTCAGGGAAGGTGAGGATGTGGAGCTTTGTAAGCAATTATGAGTGGTCTTGCAGATTTTGAGAAGATTAGGTGTAAAGTAGGTGATGGAAATTGTGTTAGATTTTGGAAGAATCTCTATTGCGGGGAGATGGTTCTTGGGGAGGCTTATCCAAATTTATTCAATATTGTTTTGAATTAGGATGTGTGGGTGAAAGATTGTTTAGCGTAGCATGGGGAGACTTTGTTTTGGAATGTTGTGTTTAGTAAAAATTTTAAAGATTGGGAGTGGGAGAGAGTATTTCATTTTTATGAACAAATTTACTCTGTTGGAATTGTGAGAGAGGTTGAGAATAAAATTATGTGGAGGAATAACAAAAGGGAAAGTTTTGGGTTAAATCATTTTGTGACAACCTTTCAAAGAGGGTTAAACATGATTTTCCTACTCACTCTGTTTGGCTCAATGCAGTGCCATCCAAGGTGGCATTCTTTTTATGGACAGCAATTTTGAGTAAGTGTTTAACAATTGATGATTTAGTGAACTAGAATTTTATCTTACCTAGTTGGTGTGTGATGTGTAAGGAGGCAAGAGAATTGGATGATAACCTTTTCATTCATTGCAAGGTTGCTTCTGATTTGTGGAGTTCGAAATTAGATATCTTTGGGAGGGTTTAGGTAATGTCAACTTCAAAAATTGGTCTTTTGGAGAGCTAGAGAGTAAGGTCATACAATAAAGAAGCAATTTCGGTTTGAAGGATGATTTCTAAGCTATTTTTTGGATCCTTTGAAAGATAGAAATTTGCAAATTTTTTAGAATTTAAAGCTTCCTGTATGCTAAGCTTATAACTGGTTTAGCCTATAAACTTATTCAGTGATAAACTTATTCAGTGACTTTCATCGTGGTACAAAAACGACATCACACCCGATTGTTTGCTAACAACCACAGGGACCGGAGCAGCACTGACAAGAGTGGGAACATTTTGCCTGGTAAAGTTTTTGTCTGTCTCTGTTCGTACTTGTGCACGAATACACTTACAAAATTGATCTTTTTTATTTTATCTTATGATATTGTACTTGTTTTCTCAGGCACTGTGGTTGATTCTAAAATCTGTCACCCAACAGAATTTGATTTCTATCTCTGCAGCCATGCTGGTATTCAGGTGATTTTTTTTTCCTTTATATATTAAATTAAATTTGAAAGGATTTACGAGTGTTGAGGCCTGGTACTCTGGAGTGAGAGGAGTGATGAAAAGCAACAAATTACAAACATTAGAAGGAATCTCATGGTTTTTTCTTTTTTCCTCCTTTTTTTGTTATGGTGCCAATACACATCTAAAATACATTTGTCCTGAACCACTTCATAAAATTATTGAACTATTGTTAAGATGCAAATATTTGTTCACCCTAAAATTATGCTTTACCTTCCTGAAAATGGCTCATTTGGATCATGTGCGGGGTGGCAGATGGAAATCTACCAGTACTAAACTAACAAAAAGAAAGAAAGAAAGAAAGAAAAATAGCATGATTGGACCTTATCCTGTTTCTTCACTTGGCTGTTAAATTGTTGATGGTCCAGAAAAAAAAGATGCGTAATTCTTCCGCCAGGACCACTTGGATGAAATTATTACACAAACCAGATTCCTATCATATTGGTTCAAAGTATTGTAATTGTATATGAGCTGTCATCCTGAAACTATAGTGGTACTGGGATTGAGATTAGAAGCAGACAATGGGCGGCGGATTTTCTTTTGGCAGACTTCTTTGATCTTATCTCATATTGGGAAGTTGAGAATCATGATGGGTCCAGATATTTTGTGATTTTCCTTGTCTAGGTGATCAGGTATAGCAACCAAGCTAGCTAAACTTTCTTGGGTAGAGAGGATCCTTGTAATCTATTTTCCATTGGAAGTTTGGACACCCAGATATCTGTCAATAGATTCTTTTGCGCTTTTACTTATATAGTAGGCGATCAAGGATAGCTAGCAGGTGGCATTGTGAACCTGATGCGAGTAATGTTCTGAAGGGACATAACCTGACTTGGCCTGGCTGGTTGCAGTTTGGTACAGTGCTGTTGCTATTGCCATAACCTTATCTGGTGAACATATTTAAGTTTTTTACTGAAACCTTTGGATGGATATTTAACCTGATAAAAGACCTGATTTGAATCTGACGAACTCGAGAGTTCAAACACTTTATTAGATTTGAATCTGATCGACCGTAAATGCTTTAACTGTCTTCATATCAGGTTCATTCTGAAGCCAGAATGACTTGGTTCTGAAATTGAATAGAACGAATAGACTCAGTTAAGCTAGAAATTGGGAAAATTCATGTCACTCTTTTCTAGCTCTAGTGGTGTGCTGTAGATGGATCTTCCTCTGTGTGGGAAAAGAGGTTAGTGTTAAGGGGTAGGGAGTAAGGTGCACAGAGGATGATTAATCTCACATACTTCATGTAACACATTATTATATCAACAATTATTCGTACCAGTAAAAATCACATCAACATTTTTTCACATAAGTGATAACTTTCATGCACATTCACTAGATATGCCCTCAAAACTCTAGAACAAGTGAATCATTAATTTCTTTTCCAATATGACAGGGTACAAGCAGGCCAGCTCATTACCATGTTCTGTGGGATGAGAACAATTTTACAGCAGATGGAATTCAGTCATTGACAAACAATCTCTGTTACACATATGCAAGGTGCACACGCTCCGTTTCTGTTGGTAAGACAATAACCTTATGTTGTTTTAATTTAAGCATGCTTGGCAATTCATGTTTTGCAATGATTATTTTTGTGAAGAAAAGTTTCTGGTCAGTCTCTTTTGCTCAGCCATTCCATCAAGTCCCATTTAATGTCAGCCCCTTTAGGAGGGATAGCCATCTTTCCAAGATCATTGGCCTAAAAGTTTTAACAAATCTGGATTCTTGCTTTCGTTATAAATTCAAATTGCCCTTCTAGGATAAATTTGAGCTATTTGTTCTTCTAGTTCTAAGTGATGAAACATGTGGCTCTTGTGCAGTTCCTCCGGCATATTATGCACATTTGGCGGCATTTAGAGCACGATTCTACATGGAACCGGACATGCAGGGTAAGTAGATTTATCTCAGGTTTTGAATCTTGATATTAGTTTTATGAGACTTGTTTAAAGATCACAAAAGCCATGGAGAGAAGTTCTTTCTTTATGTGACATCTTCAATCCTAATAAGCAATTAAAAAAATGTAGTGAGATAAAATTGATATAATTTGAGCTGGAAAATACTAACTATTTTGGTTGGTTTTCCATGTATTGTATGCAACTAATTTAATTTTCAATAAATCAAAAAAAGAAAGAGTCCAGTAATACAACTCACTTTCAATGGACTCTTTGAGAATAAATATATAAAGGAGACTAATAATTCAAAATTTGAAATGAATGTAATTTAAAAAATTTCCATAAAGGGTTTAATAATTTAAAATTTTTCCATAAAGAGTATTATATAGTAACAATCATTGTATTTGCTCATTTTTTTCAATATATTTGAATGCAGGACACATGTGACACTTAAAAGAGATAGTGTTATCCTAGATTTGGTGTCCCCTCCCACAAAAGTCAGTAATTTAATATTTGGACGAACTTGGGCTGATTCACCAGGGGAGATGATCATGACTAATTTGACCACAGTAGACAAAGTTGTGCTATATTTTCAACCATGTGGCTGGTTTGGGATTTGTCTTACTTTCATATATTTTTTTGCTAGGTTGATTTGATTGTAATATGTATGGCTTGGTTTGATTGTAATTATAATTATATTTTATATGCTTAATTGTAATGGCTTGATTTGATAATAATTAAGATGCATGACTTGTACCTGTCGTATTTCTTGTGAATTATTTAGATTTTATAGGTTTAATTCAAAATAACTTTCATCAGCTTCTATATAACAGGTTCAATATTTAGGAATACAAAATTTTAAAATAAAATTTATTTATATATTTTTTTTGGAAAAATATCAAAGAGGACGGTTTTAAACTGTCCTCTTTTAATTTTTTTTAAAAACATAAATAACAAAAAAGACGGTTTTAAACCGTCTTCTTATTTTAAAACCGTCTTCTTAGGTACAGCTTAGCAAAGACGGTTTAAAACCGTCTTCATTTTTTCATATTAGAAGACGGTCAATAAACCGTCTTCTTTTTTAAAAGAAGACGGTTTTAAACCGTCTTCTTTGAGCTTTTTTGTAGTAGTGATCTCTCAGTTCTGCACAGCATCTCAAGCAACAAGCACTACCTTCCCTATTCAATTCATGCCCATCCCAAAAATAAAAAAACCCATCTATAGAACACAAATATCTCTCAGTCCAATTACTCACCCTCACTCTAATTTTGACTATCAAAGACCGATAAAGCGACAATTAGTGGGATAAACAAGACATATTTCTTAAATTTATGAAAAATAAAAGTATATTATTAACCACATCACTTAAACCCACTGGATCATTACCCAAAAACCATTTGCATATTATTCATGCTAAAAAATTAAACTATAATCGCGGTCTTCATATTTGTATCAAACCAAAATGTTATGGGGTCATAATATCTGGATAAAAACTGCTAGTATATCTATGTACCTTTTTTTGTATAAATCTGGAATATGTATCAAATCTTCCATCAAAGATGACTAGGCAATAAAATCCATGAGGATTTTAACAAAAGGGTAGGACAGTTTTAAACCGTTCTCATGGATATATATATATATATATATATATATATATGTGTGTGAGAGAGAGAGAGGCGTTATTAATTACCAAGGTACCGAAGAAATGTCGCCACCAGGGTCACACTAAAGCCTTGAAGCCACTAGGGACGCACCATACAGCCATCTACAGTTATTAATTACATTGATTTGATCAATCATAAATCAAATGAAGCACAATCTACATAAACAAACTATTATATATATTATAGAAATAAGAACATAGCTTGTGAGTGAGTGATCATAATGCAGAGAGAGGGAGGGGACAAAACCTTTGAATTTTGGTAAACAAAGCATAGAACAAAAACCATTATTCTAAAGTGGCATAATGATATTTTGGGTTAATGAAATTAATAATACATCCATAGTCAGTTGGAAATTCTTTACTGAGCTTTGGATTCTAAGTCCTACTCTTCCCCTATCTCTAAAATCTAACTCATATTGCTTCAAGAGCTGAAGGAGCTTAAGGAAACAATTATTAAGTGCAAAAGGCAAATTAAGACCTAAGTTTTAGGTCTATCAAGTTCGTAAACTAAAAAGCCATTCATACTACCTGCAGTTATTGTAACAAATTCAATATTAATGTATGAAAAGTTCATTTCCAAAGTCTAATGGATTGAAAGTGCTATGTCTATAAAAAGTGAGAGTCAGATTCAATCAACATAAGCAATTTTCATTGTCTAAAACACACATATCAATTTTCCTATCAAACATTTTTAAATGAGAGAGCATGATGGCATAAGGGTGCTGTCCACTAGGGGGTCTAGTCCGTTGGGACCCAATCTCTTTACCATTTCCTGTACCAGCCATTACTCATATATGTTACAATAAAATTGATTGTCCAAAAGGAAACAAAGCAAGATAGCATACTACTTAAGACCAAAGAACATGAAAAGCAATATGGACAGCTTGTATTTACACATTATGAAGGCATGATAGTGAATGATATTGACTAGCTTGGTCCAAGGAAAGTTCAAACTTGAAAAAACGCCCAATATGGACAACTATCTCTCTTGCTCTCCTCATTTCAACTTATATTTACACATTAAGAGCAATGATGGCAGAACATCCATATTGTAAAGGACCCAACATAAGAACAACCCCTCCACAAATGAACAATCAGTCCTAAAATTTACAACCACCCACCCAAAAAACCATCACATTATGAGAGGGTTTGTAAAACGGGTGCTATTAAATGCCAAAATTCAATCCAATATCTTTTTTTTTTTTTTTCAGTTCCCATCATCTCAATCAGGTTTGTTGATATTTGTATGCTCTGTTTTCTCTATCAAACACACAGGCCAAGCATCAATGCAGCAAAAACATATCTGACCAGTTAAGACCATAAGAATTGCATGCTACGAATTCTTAGACTATGTCCCATAATTGCTCATTTCCTCCAAAGAACATAAATGCATGGACGCAGTGCAATATAGGCATGCATACATCTGCAACTAGAGGCAAAATTACCTGATTTCCGTAAACTCTAGATATCTGTTCTAAGCTGCTGTTTCCAGTATTCTGAATACACATAGCAGTATTACCAATAGCTAGATGTTAAAATGTTAACATATTTTCATTGACTTACCTTCCACACGCCATCTTCAATCGTTAGGAATCGATCCCCATCATACTTAGGAAGTAACAGTAGTTGAGGATTAGAAATTTGGAATATTGGACCATAATAGCAGCTTGTACAAAAAGCAGGTAGAAGTATAAAGCACCAACTTCATTTCAAATCCACCAACAACATAATACTTTTCCAGCAATTCCCTTGTCAATTCAAAAAACAATAATAATAATAATAGAAAGGAAGCGCTCCAGAAGTCCAGCGATACGGCCATTCATATTCATTGCTTTAAACTTGGTATTTTGTCCAACTTCAAGGATTGAGTAGAGAGTACCAGTAGTTTAACTCATAAGAAGCAACGAAAATAAAGTGTTCTCTTATACGAATATTCTTTGTACCCAGTTTTCTTTATGTACACCCCCCACCCCCAAACCCACGCTCTGCCCCCCTTTTCATTCCATCAATTGTATTTTTGAGTTGTATTTCAAGCAGTGGCCAATATATCATAGTTCTACAAGTTCACTTTAGACATATTCAAGGGATTTTAGACATAATCAAGAGGTTTCTCTGGGATTAATGTGAGATGTTATTAGATAAATTTGTGGATGTGTATGGCTGATGATTGCACAACAACATCAGGTCAAGAGACTTAATAATTCCTTGTCTGTCAATTATAAGTGAAAAGCTTGATTAGTTCATGAGCCTTGAAAAATTCAGTTGAGTTACCATGACAACTGTATATCAGAACTGGGATTATGAAATCGAAAGGAAGAAAGACAGGGACAGAAAGTTACAGGTGACGGGAATAAATTTCTGGCATGTCTTCACAATAAAATCGTTGGACAGGTCGGTGTCTTCTTCTTCATCAGCAAACAACTGTTATAAAAGAAAGAAAAAATATGAGCAGTCATAAAACTAATTTCTTATAAGAAACTAGATTTTCATCAGCATCAATGAACACGTGAAGAAGCAGAATGTCAATAACATGAAAAGCAAAAGCGTGAAAAATGTAAAACCTCAGAACTTATTAATCAGTTCAGTAGGAATGTTAGATAAACTTTCGTTATAGAAGATGTAAACCCAAACATATAGCACATCAGTTTTAATCTGATGGGTTATATGATTGAAAAAAAATATAAAGCAGAATAATTCAAAGCTTCATTAATATATATTGGTTGGATCTGGTGCAAACCAAAGTTGCAGCTCTATGAATGCCTAAAGCCACGACTCCGACTGGTAAAACAATATATGATGTCAAACTTATAATGATAAAAAATTGATGAATAATTACTAGACCTTTCACAAAAACCAATGTCTGAACAAAGTCTTTTGATCATGTTTCAAGCTGATCAACGAGTTTTCCCCTTTCGAACTTTTCTCTTTAATTTATGGTTTGGGAAGACTGAAATCACCCCTTCCATTTCTGCAACCCATTCCAATATACTTAAGCATTAAGAAAAAGAAAGACAGGAATATATGAACTTAACATCTTATTTTTAAGTTTCCCTATTTGCTACTTGTCTGACAATCTGACCTGAGAACTTTCCAACTTCTTCATCTGATAATTTAGCTGCAAATCCATTAAAACTCTTCGCGTAGCTATAAATTAGTGACTCCTTGGCTGAAGAAGTACTGCATTGCAAAAAAAAAATAACATGAACCTGAGGCCGCTCTCCCATGTAGACTAATGCAAATGGACCCTTAGTATTAATAGAAGCAACCTTCCGAGTATGTTTTCTAGCATGGAATGGTGAAGTGATACAAGGGCCACATCTCCCTGAGGCCGCTCTCCCATGTAGACAACATGAACCTGTACATAATTTCCATTCTCTTAAAATTACTATCTAGAAATAATTGTCACATTAAACTATGTGATAACTAATTAAAGATAACCATCTCACCTTCTTTTCATAGCAGTGACAGTTCAGCACAAAAGCTGCAAGCACTAACCCTCCTTGCTGGCTTCTTGGTTTGTAATCCTTGCCACATTTAATATTGTGAAACAAAAGTAAGAAGATAAATGGAAATGCTTCCAAGTTCAACTAACTACCAACAAAAGTGCCAGGACAGTTTCGAGTGACTAGTTTTGGTCGCCCATTTCTCCAAACTTCCATGCTGCATCTCTCTCTCTCTCTCTCTCAACTAATGGTTGACTGCTTCTTTGAGGATATAACCTAACCTAGCTTACAATTAAGATAATCTCTTATATTTTCTTTGTGGGCTCCATCACATTTAGGAGATTGCAGTTTTATAATACAAATGAAAATTCCATGAAACAGTCTAAGAGAAGATTTAAAAAAAAAAAATTAAATCGTTAGAAACAAGATTGTTATCATTATACCAATATAATAAAATATTGCTAATCTTAATCACATTAATAGACAATAGCTACCTTTTAGTTGAATAGAATACATTTTCTATTGTTCCCCACCCCCCCTCTTAGGTCATAAGACAACATATATATTACGTTACATAACCCCTAATGCTGCCACTCAATCCTAACTGTACTGATAACTTGAACAATACCTCAGACACTTGAGAAGCCGTCTTTGATGCCATTGGACCAACATATGCCTAAATATAAACATATATAAGAGTCATATCCACTATATACAGGCAAGATGTACAGTATTTGACATTTTTTTCCAATGAGTGAGACTGTAACTAATCAAGAAAACACAGAACATGTCCTGCTGATAAGTGAAAATAGAAAAACTGATAAACTATATACATCAATGGACTTGCTCTCTAGAGCTAAGCTAGGCATATGATAATTTTTAATAAGGATAACATTGATTGCTTGTCATATAATTAGATTAAAAAATGTAGTTTCTATGATGAAAAGGCCTCACAAATCCTTAAACCCTTTAAGACATTTGAGTTATTAATAAAATATCATTTGCAAACTTGCAATGAAGAGGCTCTCTCTCTCTCTCTCTCTCTCTCCTTGTTTGGGTTTGTAGTCTTTACAGTTTTCTCTCATTAATTAATTAGTGAACTTGCCTACAAAAATAAAAATTGGGAGGTGAAAATATAGGGAAAAAAAAAATCACCCCATTGATGGGTATGTTGCATCAATCGTTGATGAGAGGGCATGCCTTTGCTCTAGTCTCTCTATATTTAGAATATAGGACAATGAGGAAACCCAATCCTATGCAATTAAGCTACATATGTGGGTTTAGTGACTTTTACAGTTTTACAAAAATGCATTTTTGTAATCATTGACCAAGCTAACGCTACACAAGAAAAACCTATTATGGGTGATATCATATACTATTTGAGAAGCTAATTGTATCCAGATATACTGTGAAAAAGCAAGTTCATCTATATTACTCAAATTGTAGTTATATACCAAAATGCAATTAAAGAAAATTTTTTGTGGGTAATTTATAGCCTCCTAGCGTTATATTATCGAGTAGTACACAATGCACCCACTATTAATTAACACTCCAATATCCTAATTGCTTTTTGACCGACTTCGAAACTGGGTAGCTTAACAAAAAAAATTTCCTTATTGAAAATCTTCCCTTTTGTATTAGAAATTACATTGAAATTGATCTTGTTTATAAATTTTACCTTTTCAAGTAAATATAGTTTTGGGCTTTAATTTTCTATTCTTATCTGCAGGTTTAATTTAGAGGCCCGCCCTTTAATTAATTGGACAAAGGGAAAGCAATTGAGTTTCTTGTTGAATCCCTTGGAAAGTGAACTTATCTCTTCTGTTTGTTCACACTACACAACGCTATTTTTTAAACAAATTCAGGTCTAAGCAATAGCTATGGGTAATCTATACTGAGAACTAAAAACATATATACAAGAAGAAGAAAAAGAGAGATACAGAACTTACGTGAATGTTAGGCCTGCTACTCATGGAGAGGGGAAAAAAACTTTTGCGAATGTATTAGCATATGTAATTTAAAAGGTGAAACAAAAAACAGAGATTAAAGAGATAAAGAAGAAGAAAAAATAGAAGAGAGAAAATCACAAATTTTCACAGGTTGAGAATAAATCCCTAATTTTCACCGCAGTTACTCAATTAAACGCATGGATTATCATTATAATAGGGTTTAGAATATATACATATGTATATATAAGCGCCCTAATATGCAGAACTTATTAGGAAGATCTATATCCAAAGCCCTAATTGCATGAGAGAGAAAGAGAGAGAGAGAGTAATCAATCAAAAAAAACCCTAAATCATGAAAGATGCAGAAAATAGAGATGCTTACCATTTTTGCTTGTTATCGCCAACTACGGATGCAGTCCATTCGAAACAGGGTTGTTTGATTCGCATCGCAAAGAAACAAGCCACTGCCTGCTGTGTGTATATATTGGATTATAAACGGTGTCGTGTTGTGGGTACTACTGTCTGCCTAACTGCTTCCACAATGGGCTTGAAAGGCCACTCCACTTGAAGCTTGATAATCTGGTTTTGGCTTCTCCATGATCTAGACCCTCTTTGCTCAATGATCTTACATCGACTGAGAGCCTGCAGATCGAGTGGAGAAAAGCTAGGGTTTAGGGTTTCAGACAGGGTTAGGGTTTCACGGCAGGGTTCCGGCAGGCAGAAGGGTCTGGCGAAGAGAGGGTTCCGGCGGGAGAAGCGAGACCCCGATGAGTGCTATGACGCAGACAAGGTTAGGGTTTCACGGCAGGGTCCCAGCAGGGAGAAGCATCCCGATGAGTGCTTCAGCAACGGCGGTTTTCCATGCGGGAGAGAGCCGGTGAGATCGAATGCGCGCAGAGAGAGAGAGAGATGATCGGTGATTGGGTTTTCCATGAGGGAGAGAGAGAGAGAGGAGATCGGTGATTGAGGTGGAGGGGCTGAGGCACGCGGGGAATAAAAAGTAAAGAGCCAAACCTAAGGTGGCAAACGGCGTCGTGTTGATCCATTATAATTAAAATAAATAAAAAAACAGCCCAAAACGGCGCCATTTTGTCAAAAGAAAAGCAAATGTCCTTAAAGGTAAAGATTTTTAAGGACCTTTTAAGAAACCGTCGTCTTTGATATATGTTTAAGGACAGTTTTTAAAAACCGTCCTTAAAAATAAAACCGCCCCTATCCCCTTTTTAACTTATTGTAGTAGTGCAAGAAATCAAAGATGGATTCGAAGACTAGGTTATGAACGAATCAAAGATAGTTTCGAGGGCTTTGTTATGATGTGGAAAGGTTCTAAGAACACATCTTGTAGGCACCCTACCTATTACCCTAATTAAAAATCTTCTAATTTGTTTGGTCTATTTAATATCTTATCCACATATGCACAAATCAACCCATCATAATTAAACTAAACAAACAAACAAACAAACAAACAAACAAAATCCTAACTAGTTCTATTAACTAGTTTCCTAACTAATAAGCTTCAAAGTTCACGTAGTTTGAACTAGCGAATGATTCATTTTATCATAGAGAACTACATATATATATTTATGTGAAACCTTATCTAAAAAGCTTATCTTTGAAAAATTATATTTTGCAATATAACTCTTTTAATTGACAATCCTAACTTATTTAAGACTATCCTAAAGAGACTTTGTTATGGGAAAATAATTTTTTTATGTAAAAAAATTTGATTTTGAAAATGAGTCTTAATCCAAAAGTCACATTTGAAATATAGTTCTAAATAAGAATAGAATTTGAAATAAGACTCCTCAATTTAAATTAAACTAAGACTCTAATTAAAGAATTAAAGTTTAATAGAAATTAGGATTTGTTTATCCAAAGAATCTTATGGAAATATGATTCTGATCCTACCATTGCATTCGAAATAAGATTCTATTCCTAAGACTTTGATTTTGAAAGAATTTCTTTTAAAAAAGTTTTCTTTTTTGTTTTCTTTTTTTTATTATTATAAAAAAGTCCAATTTTATAAATAAAAAATAGAGTATAAAATCCAACAGTCAGTTTTTTCAAAATAAGTAATCTAAGTTGATCAGATGTACGATGAAAAACAAAAAGGAAAAGCAAATAAAATTGTTGAAATAAATAAAAACACCAGCTCCCGTTGATAGTTATCTTCATTTCACGCAAACGCGTGGGAACATGAGATGGGTGATGGGTGATGGGTGATGGGTCTTTATCTTATCTCATACATTTACTTACTCTTCCAACTAATAAATTGCTTACTTTTGTTAGCATAGAAAACCGTTAAATATATATATCATTGGACTAGCTGAAATTAATTTAGATTGAACCTCTCATTTAGTGCCTCTTTCTACCAAATTTCCTCGCACCTTCTTTCTCTTACAACGTACTCAAACCTCAATTTTCTTCTCTTACATCTCAAAAGTTTAAGAGTAAAGTTTTTACCACTTTTGTCTTTTTATTTTTATTTAAAAAGATAAAATATATAAAAATAATGTTGTGAAATTTCCCCTTAAATGAAGTGAAATGAGTAACAAATGCATAAAAATGCATAAAAAAATGTTGTGAAATGTATTAAAAGTGCAGTGAAATGAATAAAAAAGTGCAGTGAAATGTATTAAAAGGAGTTCATATATGAAAAAAACTAACTGGCCAGGTATATGACCAATTCTTTTAAATTACTCGAATTGCTACATGTTTTTTTATCTCTACAAATATATGCACAATGAAAGTAAATCACATAAAGGCTCTTTCGATAATAACTTTTTTAAATTTACTTTTTGAATTCAGAATTTCACTTGTTTTAGGCCCTATTTGCATTAGTTTTTCTTAAAATCATTTTTGTTGTTTAAAATTTTACTTGATTTAAGAAATTGGATGATTATCACTTTTGGACAACTTAAAGAGTGATAAGGCCGGTGGATAGTAAAATTTTCATACTAAAAGTGATTGTGGCAAAAGTTGTGGTCTCCTAACTTTTGCTACAATTACTTCTAGTATAAAATTTTGATATGCAAAGACATAATTTGAATACAACTTTAAATTAAAGATGTATGTGAAGAAATAGTTTATCAAAAGTGATTTTAGAAAAAATTAATGCGAACGGGCCCTTAAGAGATGGAGTAATGATCACTTTTAGATGACTAGAATAGTGATAGAATGGTCAGCAAAAGTTTAATATTAGAAGTGATTGTGACAAAATATAGGGGGTTCTAATTTTCGCCACGATTACTTCTAGCTGAAAATTTTGATATATATGTGTTAATCCATTTTTTTAACACCAGCCATTAATTGGCTGACACGTGTTAAGGATATAAAATTTGAATTCAGATATTTAGTAAATCATAAATTCAAGAAAATGATAAGGTGTTATATTTAAAAATACAAAGAGATTAGATTTGTATCTCTTTAAATTTTTAAGGGAAGTGCCAAGTGTCGAAAAAAGAAATGATTCAAAGCAGGACTCTTAGGATAAACCTTAAGAGAAATTCAATTCGAAGGAGACTCTACAATTGGAAGAGAGAAGTTTTGCAAATAATGGAGTCTGGTGAAGTCAATTTCGAAGAGGATTCTGAAGATCATTCTTATAAAAAGAGAACCCATAATCAGAAAAAGATAATCTCAAACATACACAACAGCTTCAAAGCTTCTTTCTTCTTCAAAGAAAGGTATATTTGGGAGCTTTACTGCCGCTGACCAT
This sequence comes from Hamamelis virginiana, assembly GCA_017140935.1. Lineage (NCBI taxonomy): Eukaryota > Viridiplantae > Streptophyta > Magnoliopsida > Saxifragales > Hamamelidaceae > Hamamelis > Hamamelis virginiana. The sequence continues at coordinate 44,774 of JAESVK010062625.1, forward strand.
CAAGGTTCCGCAGTAGGGTCATTATCAATCACAGTTCGAGGTTCGAAGATTGGCAAGACGGAAGATTCAAGGATTCAGGAAAAGAAAACTAGAAAGAGAGTTCGAGGTGGCTCAAAATGGTCATAAACTTCAGGGAGGTGCTTGAAGGAAGTTCTACAAGAGAAAGCTCGGGTTCGTCGAGGATTCTAGGAAGGCGGTTCTTCTCATTAGTTTCATCCTCGAGATTTATTTCAAAGGGTTTGAAATCTATTCCACTGCCTCGAGTTTTTATTGTTATTATTAAAAATGTTGTTAGTTTTAAAGGGTCCGAGATTAACTCGAACCGTACTGGCAATATTTTTACTGTTTATTTTTATAAAGTAATTGTTATTATTGCGTTCTAAAATTATTGCTTATTTATTTATTGTTAGGATTAATTAACTTGACCTGTCTCCCTAAAAAATCATCTTAATTGAGGCATTCAAATCCCATCATCTGATTGCAGGGTGGCAGAACAGATATCTATCTTTTGGGGGAAGAATCCAGTTACTAAAATCTGTTATGTTCAATTTGCTCATTTATTACATGTCCTTATTCAAAATGCCTGTGGGGGTGGTAAATGTGTTAGAAAAGATTATGAGAAATTTTCTTTGGGGTGGGGTTGAAGGAAAAAAAAAGCTAAGCTGGGTTAGGTGGGACCTGTTATTAAAAAGTAAAAAGAAGGAAGGTTTGGGGTTGGTTTCGATTAAGCTAAGGAATGAAGCTTTGTTGTTCAAGTGGTGGTGGAGATTTGTTGCTTCAGATAAGGCGTTTTGGAAAGATATCTTGATAGCTAAGTATGGTAGTGATGTGGGTTTTAACTCTCCAAGATTATGCAGCAGTAACAATGTTTCGACTATATGGAAGGATGTCCTTAAAATTTGGTGGCCTGCAAGTTCAATTCAGTATGATTTAAAAGAAGGGGTGAGGGTAGCTGTGGGTGATGGATCTTCTGTTAAGTTTTGGGAAGAGGTTTGGGTTTTTGATGTGGCAATTAAAGATTTTTTTCCAAGACTATATTTAATTGCTTCTAAAAAGAAGGCGATGATAGCTGAGATTGGGCTTTGGGAAGGTTTAAATTGGAGGTGGGATATTCAATTTAGGAGATCCCTTTTCCAATGGGAAACTGATTTGTTGGGGGAGCTATTGAAAAGATTAAGTCATGTTAGATTATGCAGATATGGGAAGGATAAAGTCATTTGGAAACATACCCCTTCAGGGGAGTTCTCTGTTAACTCTTGTTACAGGGTGATGGAAGATTGTGTCTTTGGGTCAGAAAAGCAACTAGAGTGGAAGGTCTGGAAAGGTGTTGCCCCTCCAAAAGTTGAAGCTTTTGCTTGGATGCTTGCTATGGGAAAGGTTCCTGTCAGGAAAATGTTGTTTGATAGGGGTCTGTTAATGAATGAGGTTGAAGCTTTGTGTCCGATATGTGAAGCTGCAGTTGAAGACGTGGATCATGTGTTCTTGAATTGTAAACAGATTTGGCTGGTTTGGTGTGGAATTATAAAGTGGTGGGGATGTGAGTGGATTCAACCTAGTTCTTTGTACCATCTTATGCTTTCTTGGGATATTTCGTACAGGGGAGGTTTGTATAAATTGATATGGGAAACTTTATTGTATGGGATTATTTGGTCAATATGGTTGGCTAGGAATGAAAAAGTGTTTAAAGGTAAGGAAGTTTTATGGTCTGATGTAGTGGAAAAGATTAAATATAGAGTTGCTGGTTGGGTTAAGGCTTTTAGGAATGAATTGGGATTCTCAGTTCATGATTTTGTACATAATATTGAAGGCGTCAGTGGGTGGGCACTAAAGGAAAGAAAGGGCAGGGCTGTTATGGATTGGACTGCACCAGGTACAGGGGAGCTAAAGTTCAATGTTGACGGGTCTGCAGAAGGCAAGCCTGGGCCTGGGGGGATTGGTGGTGTCCTTCGAGATGGTTCGGGATGCGTTTTATGTATTTTTTCATGCTTTATTGGGATAGTGGACTCAAATCTAGTAGAGTTATTAGCAATCAAACAAGCTTTGTTGCTATTCGATGGTTCAATATGGAAATCTAGCAAAACACTTATTATTGAGTCTGACTCTAAGGTGGCGGTATCATGGGTAAAAGGCGATTCAGCTAGGTGGAAATACAAGTTTATTTTAAATGAAATTCAAACTTTGATTAGTGATATTGGATTAGTTATATTGATTAATGCGCCGAGGGAGGTAAATAGCATGGCAGATTTTTTTGCTAAGCAAGGTGTTAAAAGGAGGAGTCCGTTTGTTGCTTGGCTTTGAAAGAAAAGGGGAAGGGCTGTTATTTGGAAATAAATAGCTTAGTAGTGTGGTTTGGCGGGGAGTTTTGGTTGGCTGGGATGATTTGTGGTTGGTTTTGCTAGTGTTTTGGGTTGCTTGGGTTGCTCTGTGTGTTGCAGGTTGCATTGAGGGTATGGGCTTTGCTGGATATCTTCCCTTGTTCCTATATTTTTTGCTGGATGGGTGGGTTTGTTTTTAGAACTGATGGCATATGTCTTTAAAACGGGTTGCTTGGTTTTGTTTTTGTTGTTTGGTTCTGAAAGAATAGGGGCTGGGCTGGTATTGGATTTCAATAGCTTAGAAGCTGTGAGCTTTGGATGGATGGGTTGCTTTGTGGTAGGATTGGCTGGGTGCTTTGGTTTGCTTGGGTTGCTTTGTGTAGGGCATTGCTAATCTGGTCTCAACCAATAGGGTGCTGAAGCTTATGGGGTGACCTTTTGTTGGGTTCAACTTTTGTTGGAAAAATGTTGTCCATAGTGCTGTGGGATGGTTGTGTTCTGTTTTGTTGCGGTATTTGTTTTTGCAGGGTTAAGGGGTGTCTAGCTATGTGGGGTTGAATCTGTAAAGGTGTTGGGATATGCAGGTTGCGGGCTGGGCTGGTTTGCTGAAATTGCAGATATTGGCTAATTTGCTGAAGATTTTGCAGATGGTTTTTAGTTGCTTAGAGAAGGTTTTTTTTTCTGTTGATCAGTTTGTTGCTGCTGTTTAGTAAGGTGCTTCTCTGGTCCCAGCTTTGGATGGATTGTTGGGTTAGCTTCTGTGGTTATGTTGAATCTGTAGAGGTTGGTTCTTTATGAGTCTATGGTGGAAGGCTATAGGCGAGTTGGAGTCGGGCTTGCTGTACAAATGGCTAGTAGGCTGCTTAGGCGAGTTTGATAGGGATTTGCTGTTTATATTGCTGATTAGGCTGATATTATTTCTATCTCAACATCTTTGCTGGTATATCGAAATGGTGAGATGTTTGATGAAAAGAGGTTTTTGTTTCAGATTCATTGCCATCTTTAAGAGATTCTTGGTGATTTGCTGCTTGCTAGGATTTTTGATGTGTCTAAAGGATAGCTCATAGCTAAGCGGTTATGTTCTTATTATTGTTCTTTATCTTGTTATAGGGGTTTTGCTCTGTATTTGCCTTTGTATTGCTGGTCTTTTTCTGGTTTTCTTAGGGGAATGCAGGGTCCATGTATTTTAAGGGATGAGTGTTTTGTCCCTTGGGTGGGTTTTTGAATTATGATGGTATGGTTGAGAACTGCTTGTAATTTCTTATTATGATAATATAATATTTCCTATTGCCAATCAAAAAAAAAAAATCATCTGATTTCCATAACTTCAAGGGACTCGAACTACCCTATAGTGGTTCGAACCCCTAGAAATTTAAAATTGGATCAACAATATGTAAATATGGTTTAAACATAACTGTGAGACATGTGATCAAGAGATAATTCTCAACAAGTGATTTGAGAAAATGATAACACAGACACAAAAAGACTCTAATTAAATAGGTCTACAAAAGAGCCAAAGATGAAAAATTAACGAGTTGAAAAATAAAGTTTGAATTTAATTCTTTTATCTTACTACATGAACCAAATTTGGACAAGTATTTTATCAAGACAACCTAAAATTAAACTTGAATACTTTAATTATTTAAAATATTATGTGCAGTGATTGGGTCTTTTATATCCATCGAAAAGAATTCCTATAACGTGAGGCCGGCCAGGTGATTAGTAAAGACTTTGGGTTGTTTGTTAGCTTGGTCAGAAATGTCCAAAAAGTAGAGACCGACTTTGGACCTGGGGCTGGAGTGCCTCTTTCTGCCAAATTTCCTCGCACCTTCTTCTTCTTCTTCTTCTTCCTTCATCTCTCTCCTCTAGAGTTTTATTATTTAAAGTCATGTAACGTTATTGTTATGGATCAAGTGTGAAGTATTCGGCTCTCACGTACGTTGAGTTATATTTCCAGGTTGAAGCAGTTGGAGAATATATATAGCCTTCCACTTTAATAATTAGAGTTCAGCGAAAGGGAGTTGGGGTTGGGGGAGAAGCAACCAAGAAGAAAGAAGGTTTCCTTTTTTAAAAAAGAAATAGAGCTGTGCCATTACTTCAAAATAAAAGCATACTACAACAGTTCAAGACTCAAGACCAAGGGCCAAGGAGTGAACTTCAATATATTTAGAGTGAGTCATCTGACACTTTGATTTTGATAATTTCTCTGCAAATTTCTATTCAAAATTATGAGTTTGTATATGGAATATCTATCTATCTATCTATCTATTACTGTATAATAAGCTAAGTTTTCCTTACTGTACGTATCTATCTATTAATGTATAATAAGCTAAGTTTTCCTTATTGTACGTCCTGAATTGACAAGCTCTCCCTCTCTTTTTTTTCCTTTTTCTCTTTTATTTTTCCCATTCAATTATTCAAACCCTCTTTTTCAGAAAAAGTTCATTCTCCGAGGACTCTATACTTTGGCTCCTTAGATAAGATAGGGAGCCAAAACATAAAAATCACACTTCAATAGACCCTCTACTTAATTCCCTCCCTATTTTAACTTCTCCCTAAATGACTCCCTACATGAATGGAGCTAAACTCACTTCCTATTTTTTTATTTTAATATCTTTTTGGGAGAATATGTGTGATAACACAAGTTTTGTTAAATTATTTAATATTAATTCTTAAAGTTAAATTTTAAAACAACAATAAAATATTCCATAATTAGCTAAAATAGAAAACATGATTGGAGATGCTCTTGGAGGATGCCATTCACGCATTCACGGATTTTTTATCTAATTTTTTGTCATTTTGGATATTGGTTTCCTCGAACTCCTCGGCGTCAGAAATTAGTTTACAGAATTTCTTGTAAAGAATAATGCTCTTGTAAAGGATAATGCTAGCCCACCGAATACAAGTAGACCAAATCAACCAGTAACCATAATTAGAATAAACTCAATTTGTAAATTCAAACACAAATAGTCAGATTCAAATATCTATTCTAACCCTTTTGTCAATTTGAAGGTTAATGAATTTTGTAATTATTTGCCGACCATCTTGGATTTTTCACATGCATTTGGCAGTTACATATAGGGGCGGAGCTATTAATGGGCTAAGGGCGGCTACAAACTTTTGCAAAAAACAAAAAAAAAAAAAAAATCACATGTGTACGGAGGTGCTAATAGGTGCTCTCTTGTAGAGCCACTTGCACTGTAAATTTTGGAAAACTAACCGTTTGATTAGATACCCCTATAATGTATGTCATGCCTGCTAAAAATCACAGTTATCAAACGGTTGGTTTATGAGAAAACTGACTGCAAAAAGATGATAACATTTTAAAGAACAAAAAAGTCATAGTTTTTCAAAGTTACAATTTTCAAAAACCAACCGTTGGATCACTATGATTTTTGGCAGGTATGACATAAATTATAGGGGTATCTAATCCAACGGTCAGTTTTTCAAAATTTACAGTGCAAGTGGCTCTACAAGAAGGCACCTGATGCAAGAGGTGCACCTGATATTAGCACCTCTGTATGTGTGTATATAGATTTATTAGCTTCTTAGTTCTTACCTTAGCCCTCCCGAACTTTAAATCCTGGCTTCGCCCTTGGTTCATAGCACTCTTTAAAAGAGTTACATGTCCCGATAATTAAAATTGTGTAAGGTGCATTTTATAACAACATGACAATGTATAGAGTCCCGTTCCTGTGAGGACTTCCTTATATAAGGACTTGGCCTTTTGGCTAATGTAAAATGAGTATTTTCAAAAATTGACAGTTGGATTTAATATTCTTCGTATGTATGACAGACATGCCAAAAAATACAGTGATCGGACCACTGAAAATTAAACACCTATATAATACTTAACTATCTGTATTTTAGAAACCGGTGGTCCTTTTGCTGTAATTTTTGGCATGTCTGTCATACATATATACATACGAAGAATATTAAATTCAAAGGTCGGTTTTTCAAAATACTCATTTTACATTGGTCAAAAGACCAAGTCCTCATATAAGAAAGTCCTCACAGGAACGGGACTCACCATGTGTGTGTGTATTTGTGTCTTACTATCACCATTGGGGAAAAACTGTTTAGATGCATTGCATAATGGTCAATTATAAGCATCATAAAAATTGGGAGAGTACTTTCATTTATATTGCTTTAATTTCATTTATTGTATATTTCTCTCTAACTTGTTCGAATTTGTTGTCCTTAAAGATGTCTACGGATCAGTTCACCTATAACTCTCCATCAGACAATGAAAACGGGGCAGGAGGTGCGATTGGTACGTAAGTTCATAATTTCACTTAGAAAACTAGCTAGGAAAAAGATGAAACCTTATTTCTTGACACTTGACATCAAAATCTTGCCTCTTAAATTCCTTAATTTTAACATGCAGTTATTGTGGTGATTTTGGTGATTCTTGGAAAACTGGCAATAATTTTTTTCATCGCTCGCTATTGTGCAAAGAAAACAAGAAATGGGGTTGTAGCAGAACTGCAACAAATAGTACTTGCTCCCCCACCCCTTCAAGTTTGGGAGGTTGATGGGCCAACAATGGAGAAATTCATTCTAGAGATGGCTAAAGAAAAGCTGGTTCGATTCACGGCTCAACAGCTTTGTGGGTTCACAAATAATTACTCAAAAGAGTTGGGTTGTGGAGGATATGGGGTGGTTTACAAAGGGCAGTTTCCAAATGGAGTGAATATTGCAGTAAAGGTCTTAAAAAGAAGTATGGACAAAGTAGCTGAGGAGCAATTCATGGCAGAAGTAGGCACAATTGGGAAAACACACCATATAAATCTAGTTAGGCTCTATGGTTTTTGCCATGACCATTTGATGAGTGCACTTGTATATGAGTACATGGAAAATGGATCACTTGACAAATACTTGTTCAAAGAGACACAAGTTATTGAGTGGGAGAAGCTACAAGATATTGCAATTGGCACAGCTAGAGGCATTGCTTACTTGCATGAAGAATGCCATCAAAGGATCATTCACTA
>JAESVK010062625.1:97079-120845 GCA_017140935.1 Hamamelis virginiana
AAAATTTGGGAGTCTACGACTCATTACTAGAAATTGCATTTCTAGTTATCTTAAGGATTATCAATCCTTTTGGAAATTGCATTTCCAATTGTCATATCATATCTTAACATCAACCATATATCATTCTTATATACATTTCATGTATATTTTATCAACTTCACAAAGACTTATGGATTTGGGCCTCTAAAATGGGCTTTTCTCATTAGCCCCCCCTCATGGGTTTACTTACTTCTATAATTCCCTTTATGGATCTCACAAGCTTACCAAATCAAATGTATTCCTAATCATTTCAAGATTATAAACTTGATTACACAATCTTTTCATTCATTTATTTCTAAATCTCATGGTTTTCAACCAAAAATTCATCATTTCATGTGAACTTTCCTATTCACAATCACTTAATTCTCACTTTGGTATGCACCAAATCCTCTTGATTCCTCATTCAATCATCAAATTTCATTCAATCTCAATCAAATGCACTTTCTTAAATCAAAAATTGAAAGAAAATGAGTCAAAACAGGTAACTTTCTCTTTATTCTTTCAATCACCAACAATTTCATTCTTCACCAATCTCACCCAAACTTTGGGTTTGTAGGCTTCGAACCAGCCTTCACAGGAGCGCCATGGATCGAGAGAGGATCACAAGGCGTCAGGTTCACGGGGAACGAGAAAATCATCCCGGCGGAGATGATTTTGTACTATTAGGACTATAGGAGGCCTGTTTAGGATTTTCTATGTAATTCTTTTTCTATGTATGCACTAAAAACCCTGAGTGGCATGTAATTTTATCCTAATGAGAATAAAAATATGTTTCAATTGCTTTTTTGGTTCAATTTTAACTCGAAAATGGGTCAAAACTGACAAAAATTGAGCGAAAAGTCAAACTGGACGTCAAAAAATCTCAAAAAGGTCAAAATTAGTCAAAAATTGAGATCAAGGATGGATGACCATCTCTCCATGGACGGTTGGCCATCCCTAGGGGACGGTTGGCCGTCCTTTGGAGGATGGTCATTGACCCTGGTTCACCATTTTTTGATTATTTTGACACTTTTTAACTTCTTGAATGTTCTATTTTGCTTCTAACTCGATTCTTTTGCCAAAAAGCTATAAAAACACATCTCTAGGCTCATTTTCATTACCCTAAACACAATGGAAGCTCTCAAGTTGATTATCAACCTATTCATAGCAAGAATACGGGCAGAAGACAAGAGAGTGTTTGAACGATTCGGCTTGTCTTTGTGGACTGGTCCCACAACTATTTTTCACGTAGACTTTTGTTTCTTGAGCATCGCTCGATTCAGGATATGATTACCTTCTTCTCTTCTCTGACTTGGGAAGATATTCAGTGGCATGTGGCCATATGGGATTGTGGTGAAGAGTATGTACTACACATTTCGGGATGTTGTCAGGTGAAGTTTATGGGCCTAAAGCATACATCATTTTACTGGGCTTCTCGGGTGCTTAGCCAGATGGGCCGTGCTCAAATCAATCTCCCTCTCAAAGGGCATGTTCATGGGGTTGAGGAGGCTACTCCTTCTTTGGTATCTTGGGCTATGAAGAAATGGGCTTCAGGTTTATGTATGAGTCAAGTAGGAGGTCGCAATGGGCCTTTTAGGCTTGATGGGGAGTATCGGGCTTGGCTTAAACAAGACTTGGGTTTGAAGGTGCAGGCCATGAAGGATAAGGTTCAAAGCCTTGTTTATGGTTCTCGAGTTGTCGCTCAGTCGACAGGTTCATCACTTCCATCAGATGCGTCACGAGTTAAGAGAAATAGAGAAGATGAGAATGAAGCCCAAGCCCGCGGAGCGAGAAGGACTTAGAGTAGATTAGGGATTAAATATTTTACTTTTCAAAGCAATGTAAGATTTGAAGAAAGTAGGAATTATGAGTACACATGGCATGTAATAGATCTTTAAAAAGGTTTCTACCCTTTATGGATGAATAAATATCAATTTTATTAAAATCTCAACAACTAATCTTTTAATAATTACAATTGAACCAAACTCTTGGTGTTTTTACAAGAAATAGACCATGCCCAAAGTAACTTTATGGGCTGCCTACGTATCCCCGTCCTTGATACAATGCTTTGTCATTTTTTTCTAACTCTTTGTGATATTTGGGGAATCAGGTCTTCGTAGTTCATGAATCAAATTGAAGAAGTTCATTTATTATTATTATTATTATTTATTTGCTCTAATTTTTGCCTAAGCAGCCTTTTCAGGTTTTCTACTTAGCGAGCTTGATTTTTATTTTTATTTTTTATATTTGAATACCTTAACTTTTGCCTAGGCAGCCCTTTCGGGTTTTCTACCTAGCGGGCCCTTTTTTTTTATATATATATATTTTTTATATGTGGTACTTCTTCAATTGATCCAAATTGGTAGGTTGAGAGAATTCATTCCCATCAATGTCTGCAATCTTCACGGCTCCGCCTGACAATATTTCTCTGATGATGTAAGGGCCTACCCATGTGGGCTTGAACTTTCCTCGCGGGTCATGGATCGGTGCTCGGATCTCCTTTAGTACCAAATCTCCTTTCTTCAAACCTCTGTGCTTCACTTTTTTACCAAACGCCTTGGTTATTCTTCTTTGATATCCGTAAATGTGGTACAATGCCCTTAATCGCCTTTCATCCAGTAGAGCTAACTCTTCATACCGGTTTCTCACCCATTCTACTTCTGCCAGTTGACTCTCCATGGCAATTCTTAACGACGGGACTTCTAACTCTATAGGCAATACAGCTTCCATTCCATATACGAGCGAAAAAGGTGTAGCCCCGGTCGATGATCTAATGGAAGTACGATATCCCCACAGTGCTAATGGTAATTTCTCATGCCAGTCCTTGTAAGTCTCGGTAGTCTTTTTCAAGATCGACTTGAGATTCTTATTCGCTGCCTCGACAGCCCCATTCGTCTGTGGTCTATAAGGAGATGAGCGATGATGCTTGATACTATACTTCTGTAGGAGCGCTTCGGTTTCTTTTCGGAAATGCTGTCCATTATCAGAGATGAACTCGTGGGGCACTCCATATTGATAGATGATATTATTCTGTATGAACTTTGCTACTTGCTTAGCATTCAATGTCTTATAGGATGCAGCTTCTACCCACTTGGTGAAATAATCTATGGCGACCAGGATGTACTCGTGTCCGTTTGACGCTGCGGGGGTTACCTTGCCAATGATGTCAATGCCCCATGTTGCAAATGGCCATGGCGAAGACATGGTAGTGAGTGGCATCGAGGGTTGATGTTTTCTACTTGCAAACACTTGACATTTTTGACACTTCTTGACATGTAAATGGCAATCCTTCTCCATGGTAGACCAGTAATACCCTAGTCTCACAATCTGCTTAGCTAACATGTATCCATTCATATGCGGAGCCCCAGCCCCTTCATGCATTTCCAATACTATTCTTTCAGCTTCTTGTTCATTAACGCACAACAGATGCACTCCATCATGTGATCTCCGGTACAGCTTCCCCCCACACAGAATATACTGACTGGCTAACCTTCTTATGGTTTTTCTGTCCACGGATGACACCTCTTTCGGATATTCTCCTTTTTCTACAAACTGTTGGATGTCATAGTACCATGGCTTTCCATCATTCGGCTCTCTTTCTTGTATAACACAACAATAGGCCGGTTCTTCTCGGGACTCAATAATGAATGGAGTTATACCTTCATCTTTAGGGATATCTACCATGGATGCTAGAGTGGCTAAGGCATCCGCAAACTTATTTTTTAATCTAGACAGATAAAAGAAGTCAATTCGACGAAATTCTTTCACCAAAGTCTCTAAGTATTCATGATATGGTAACAACTTTTTATCCCGAGTCTTCCATTCTACTCTAGTCTGACATATGATCAAGGCGGAATCCCCATATACTTCCAATTCTTCCACACCCAATTCCAAGGCAGCTTCCAATGCTAGGATACAAGCTTCATATTCGGCTATATTATTAGTGGCATCAAAGGATAACCTGACAGATAATGGTATCAAGTTATTCTCCGGTGTGACTAACAACACGCCTATTCCACATCCTCTTTTATTATGAGCCCCATCAAAGAAAACTTTCCAAGGTTCCTTACTCACTTCTAGAATCTCTTCGTCGGGAAACTGGTACTCAGATGGTCTTTCTACTGACGACGGATGATCTGCTAGAAATTCTGCCACTGCTCTCCCTTTCACTGATTTCTGCACCACATATTGAATGTCAAACTCTTATAATAGCAATAACCAACGGGCTGTCCTATAAGATAACACTAGTTTCTCCAATAAGTACTTCAGGGGGTCCATGCGACTAATGAGTTGCACTTGGAAAGACAGCATGTAATGGCGGAGCTTTTGTGTAACCCACACCAATGCTACACATGTCTTCTCTAATGCGTCATATTTAACCTCACAGTCAGTCATCTTCTTACTCAAATAGTACACTGCATTCTCCTTTCGAGATTCTGGGAGATACTGAGCTAACATAGCTCCCATCGCAGTTTCAGTGAGTGCTAAATAAAGTAGCAGAGGCTCACCTTGTCGCGGGGGAATTAATATTGGTGGGTTGCTCAAATACCTCTTAATGGTTTCAAAGGCTTCTTGGCACGCATCATTCCACTTTGTGGGCACATTTTTCTTAAGAAGCTTAAAGATAGGCTCACAAATCATGGTCAGCTGTGCTATGAATCGACTAATAAACTGAACTTTGCCTAAGAATCCTCGAATCTCTTTTTCTGTCTTCGGCGGCTGCATTTCCGTGATGGCTTTAATCTTCCCCGGGTCGACTTCTATTCCTTTCTGAGTGATCATAAACCCTAGCAACTTCCCCGCAGTTACTCCGAAGGCGCACTTTTGAGGATTCAATCTCAAGTTATATTGCTTAATTCTTTGAAGGAACTTACTTAGAGCATCAAAATGACTTTCTCGATTCTTAGATTTCACGATCATATCATCCACATATACCTCCACTTCCTTATGAATCATATCATGTAATAAAGTGGTTGCCATCCTCTGATAGGTAGAACCGGTGTTCTTTAGGCCAAAGAGCATAACTCGATAACAGAAGGTCCCCCATTGAGTGATGAAGGAAGTTTTCTCCATATCTAGAGGGGCCATCTTTATCTGATTATAACCTGAGAACCCGTCCATGAAGGATAACAGAGCATGACCGGCGGTGCTATCTACCAGGATATCTATGTGTGGCAATGGGAAATCATCTTTAGGACACGCCTTATTCAAATCTCTGAAGTCTACGCACATTCTAACCTTCCCATCTTTCTTAGGCACCGGCACAATGTTAGCTAACCACTCGGGGTATTCCACTACTTGGAGAAATCCAGCGTTCATCTGTTTTACTACTTCATCCTTGATTTTCAGGGCCCACTCTGGCTTCATTCTTCTTAATTTCTGCTTCACCGGCTTAACCCCCGGATTAGTAGAGATAAAGTGTTGTACTGTGTCAGTGTCTATTCCTGGCATATCCTTGTACGACCATGCAAATACTTCTATGTTTTCTCTCAACAATCCTACCAATTTTTCTTGTTCTTGTAGTGACAGAGTTGCCCCAATATTAATTTTTTTAGGCGATTCATCGGATCCTAAATTAACTGATATTAATTCATCCACATTGGGTCGAGCATGTTCCATTTCCCTTCGTTGTTCAAACTCAGAGGGAACATCCTCTCTAGGATCTATATTCATGCCATATATACTCATAGAAGACAGAAGAGATAAGCTGCAAATGCAAAAAATGAAGAAAAAGAGTATTTTATTAATCGTGAAGAAAGAAGAATAACAAAAACTAAGCTATCATTCGCCTCTTAACAAAGGAGGGATGATTTTATTGAAAAAGGAAAAACAAGAGTCCTATTCTATGATCTTATGGAAAGAAAGTATAGAAATCCTACAAGCTATCATCTGATGGTAGTGAATCTTCTGCGACTGAGTCTTCAACTCGAGGCTCATATTCAAGGCTCCAGTTGGTCAATGGATTGGAGGTTTCTTCAATGAGGTGAATAGGATCGGGTTTACGAACATGCTCTTCAATGCAGGCGATCTCTTTGAACATAGCCCCTATGGCGACTTCATCCACATGGTCGACCCAGTCAAACTCTGTAAGCTTTTCTGCTGTGATGGTAGTTGGAGAGAGAGGTAATGGTGTGTTGAAGAAGATTTCGAATCCAGGAACTCTAGCTTTCTGATCTTCAAGGTAAATAGGCTCGAGGAACCCACAATAAGGGAAATCATCCCCTTCTTTGACAAACGCCCCATTCAGAGTGGGCCGGTAAGGTTTCAAAGTGAGGTTAGGGATTCGTCCCTTTTCTTTAGCCAACTGTCTTTCTCTTCTTTTCTGTGCCATCTCTTTTCTGTCAACTTTGGTACTTTGATAACCCAATCCGAAAGGATAAATTGCTGAGGGGTACTCGATAGAATCAGGCGTGCCTTGATGACGACGACCTAAGCCCATTCCTGGAAAGAAGCTCATGTTCTTCATGATCTGGCCCACTTGTATATTCCCATATGGACTGCAGTCTAGCACTATCTTCTTTTTACATCCAGATTCAACCTCTACACACTGTATGTATTCAAAGCCTGTCAAAGGTACTTCTTCGATTTCTGGTTTGATCTCACAGATAGGTACACGAGTAGGAGTGATCTCAGAATCTCCTTTTAATGTCACCACTGAGCCTTTGTAGGGGAACTTAACCTTTTGATGGAAGGAAGAAGGCACAGCCCCAATTGGATGAATCCATGGTCTACCAAGTAGAAGATTGAAACAAGCAGGTACGTCTAGTACTTGGAAATCGACTTGAAATTCTACAGGTCCAATAGCTAGAGATAAAGTGACCATGCCCACTACTTCTCTTCGAGTGTTATCATATGCTCTCACAGTCTGCCCTGACGGTTTGAATTCTGACGGTTCGATGCCCAAGGAAGTGGCGGTGCTGAGAGGACATACGTTCAAAGCTGACCCATTATCTATCAATACTGTTGGAATTCTCTTGCCCATAGTATCCACCGTGACATATAAGGCTTGCAAATGATGAGGTCCTTTCTTTGGAAAATCTGATTCGGTGAAGGATATTGACTGCCCATGCTGAACTGGACTGACCAAACTGACTAAACCCTCTGGTGAAGTATCGATGGGAATCTGAACCTGGTTGAGTAGCTTGAGTACTGTCTGCCTGTGCTTTTGAGAAGCCATTAAAAGTCCCCAGATGGTGATATTGGCTTGAGTACGCTTAAGCTGTTTCAGTATCTCTTCCTCTTCCTCTTGAACTTCGGTACGTTGAGATCTTTCTAACTCTCCCAAAGGATTGTCGGATTCTAAGTTGGCGGGCTTAAAATGACGACCTCCTCTAGTGACATGGTTAACATCTTCCTCATCACTAGCCCAAATATCTGCTATCTCATCGGGTGTGCTCATCAAATCTTCCCACTCTATGATATCAATCTCATTCTCTGACCCATCATCTATGGTAGACTCGGCGGAAGTCGAACTTGATCCGAAATTCTGGGTGACCCATGGTTGCCTTAGATAGATGGTTCGGTGATGTGTGTCTCCATTCATATGGATGACCTTGGTTGTAAAATACTTCTTGAGGATACTCTGGCTAGCTTTCTCAAAACAGGTGAGGTTTGGATCTTCGGGTTCAACCTGAGCCACAGGAATGTCTTCTTTAAGTGAGTCAGGGTCATCACCCCAACCAGAAGGAGCAATGGGTTCTTCACAGGTGGGTTTTTCAAATATGGGCTTCTCTATCTTAGGGTAAAGGACATAGAAGTCGAACTTTCCACTAGGTTCCCCTAACAGGCCCACTTCGGGATCTGCGGCCGCATATCTTTTTCGCAACTCCCATTGGCTAGTCCCAGTCTTGGAGAAGGCTTTCTTGGTTCTAGCTTTAGGGCTAATGGGTTCAGTATTTGTCATTTCAGCTTCACAAGACTTTTCAGGGTAGAGAACGTAGAAGCTGAACCTTCCACTCCTTTCTGTCAACAAATCCACACAAGGATCCCTAGCTTCAAATCTTTATTTGAGAGCCCACTGACTAGTACCATTCTTTGATGACTGATCCACTTTGCGAGGCTTGGGAAACCCATTCGAACTAAAACCCAGGAATGTATCTTTCTCAAACTGTCTCCATGAACGATAAAGCCTCCTTGGGCTAGTGAAGGGTTGAGGGATTTCAATCAGACCTTGATCAATGAACCCTTGTACTATATTCCGCAATGTATCTCATGATTCCGTGTCATGGCTAGAAGTGGCATGGTATAGGCAGTAAAGTTTTTTGGGTTTTGGCTTGTATGGGGTGATGAGCCCATGGGCTTGACAGTGATGAAACATTTCAGTTATGGAAGTAAGGAATGAAGGGTGAGGGAAGATAGGCTCACAATGGACATAAGGGTCGGCATGGATAACATTGATATTTGCTAGTGGTGGGACTGCATGGGTAGGAAGTGGATTTTGGGTGACATTGGGTTGAGAAGGTGGGAAAATGGTTTTGTTATCTATGAGGTCTTGGATTTCATGGCGGAGACGGAAGCAACGGTTGGTAATATGGCCTTTGGATTGATGGAAATGGCAGTATTCATTTTCATTGTAGTTTTTGGGTAATGGGTTGGGTGTAGGTCTGGGTTCCAGAGGTTGGAGCAGGCCTCGAGCTTTTAATTTCTCGAAAACCTTTTCCAATGGCATATAGAGTTCAGTGAATTTTCTGGATGGTTTATTTCCTTAAGGAAAATGGTTGGGTAAATGGAGCAAGCTGAGATATGGCATTGACTTCGGTAGCCTTCCCATTGATGACAGGTCGGCGATTCTTGTAGGGTTCATCAGTTCGAAGAGCTCCATCGGCTAGAGCGTCCTCTACTTGGGTACCTGCAGCGACTAGAGCTCCGAAATTTGGGAGATATTGGAAAAACATGTGTTTGTGATACACTGGGAGCAAGTTCTTCACTATCATGCGGATTTGTTCTTCTTCCTCAGGGCGGTTAGCCATTTTAGAAGCTTTGGCTCTCCAGCGGGTGAGGAAGGCAGAGAAAGTTTCTCTTGATTCTTGTTTAGTAGTCTCCAAGTCTCTCCTAGTGATATCAACCTCTGTGTTATACCGATAATGATTACTGAACTCAATGCATACATCCTCCCATGTCTTCATTCTAGATTCATCTAGTGACAGAAACCACTTCAGAGCGGATCCAGCCAGTGTTTCATGGAACATTTGGGCTAGCAAGTCATCATCAGCCCCTCGTGGGTGCATGGCTCTCACGTACATCTTCAGATGGGTCTTAGGACAACCCATTCCATCAAACTTTTCTAACTCAGGCATTCTGAAATGAGTGGGCATACGGGCCTTGGGGAACAGAGACAATGAAGACATGTCCACCAGATCATCAGACTTCCTAATACCTTTCAAGGCCTTTTCCAGGGCTTCGACCTTACTACTCAACATTATAGGCTCAGTGGAAAAGAAAGCAGGGGTCTTGGGCTTGGACTCTTTTTCCAGATCAACAGGCTAAACAAATTCTGCACCAGGCCCAGTGGGTTCAACAACTATCTTTGATCTAAGGAAATATTCTTCTTCATCGACATTCTCAAACAAGGGATTAGTACGGGCTCGCACCTTATCTTCCTCTTCTCTCTGGTGAACTAACTCTTGAACCACTTTTAAGAGTGCCTCAATCTTCTCATCAGTCGTCTTTCCACTATTTCCAATGGCGGTAAGGGTATGATCCTCATTACTAGACATCTTTGAATCGGCAGGTAGACCCTTAAATAATCGACCTCTAGAATCACGACGCCAAGCCAGAATGCTGGGAAAAGGAAAATGTTTGAATCAACTAAGAGCTTCCAGTATGAAAAGGAATGAATAAGGATAATCTCACATGCTCACAAAAGTATAGGCCTAAAGCCTACAGATCAACCTTCATATTCTATGAAAAATGGGCCTAAGGCCTGAGTACGAATCTCATTCTTACAGCTCACATCTCATTCTTACCACATGCTTATATCTTCTATCCAATTGACATGGGTCTAAATCCCACATCCTAAACTCACAGCGGACCTAGCTCTTGTATCCAAAAAACATGGGCCCAAAGCCTAATCTTATATCTCATGTCTCGCGTCTTCTCCTAATACCACTAATCGGGCAGCATAACACTACAACAGGCCTAAGCTCATGAACCTATAGGGTACTAGCCTTCATTAGGTACCTTGACTCTTTGAGGATAAATTCCTTAAGAGTTTAGGGCATTTCATAAAGGTTTAGTCCTACAGATCCAGGTCCTAATGGTTCTACACATTTCACAATCATGGCTCATACAAAACCGGTGGGAAAAATCCGGCAGCATAACGTTACAATAGTATGCTAAAAAGTGACGCAGGGTATGTGTCCTACAGAGACATTCTATATGGACTAATGCAAAGGGTAGGATAAGTGTCCCTTACTCGCTCGGTCCAATCGATATACCTAACCACATGTGACATCAGGAATGCCGCGTGGGTCCAACAGTATGTGATTGGTCCGTTTGATATACCCGAAGGTACTTGGCAAGAAGGGTGATGGCTTTCGCATACATGGAACCCGAGAGTCAAAGAAACCGGGCCCAGGGCTAGGCTCATCGTTGGCTATAGCATACAACGTCCTAAACATGCAGAGTCAATGCGCACACAATGCAGGAATTAAAGTCACACAGTCATACAAATGCAAGTGATTGATTTTATTAATTAAGAAATTGAAAAGCCCAAAAATAATTAATTGGAGTTTAGCCCTCAACATCCCCAGCGGAGTCGCCAGTCTGTGAACCAGCCAACCTGGATCGGGAGGCCTCTCTCGTTCACTCTTAGGTTGATGTTTATCTTGAGTGGATTGTAGATGATGTTTATTCGTCTCGATTTATCCTTCTCTATTATCCTTCTCTATTATCCACATTTATCCTTCTCTATTATCCACTCAAGATAGGGTTTTTTGAAAAAGGGATAAGAGTTTGTACAAAACTAGGAGTCGCCACCTTATTTTTAGGGAACAAGGAAACCACAAAAAAAAAAGTTTTATTTTCAATAAAACATTGACCCCATATTTTGGAAAAGCATGGTCTTTCGAATCAAAGTTGGATTCGGGGGCTAGGTTACGAAGTGGGAAGGTTCCAAGGATCTCATTGTAGGCACCCACCTCGCCCTAATTAAAGGTCTCCTAATTAAGTTTGGGCTTTATCAAAATCTTTTCAAAACAATCCTAGTTATCTAATCAATCACAAAATATGATATATAATATATAATAATAATATGTAGTATGAAAGTATACACAATCCTAATGGTCTTAGGAGACTAGAAGTCAACCTAAGATTGGACTTGCATCCTATTGATTGCCTACGTACCTTATCAATTGCTTGACAAAGATCAAAGTCCATGTAGTTCGATTACCTTAGGACTCTCCTATTGTAATGAACCATATAGCCAAAAGAATTCTATCTTATCTAGGACTCTAACTTCGAGAGTTTGGATTTGATCAAAACACTTTTCTTGGCATAAAAGATGGAATTTCATTCCGTTTTAAACACTTTCAAAATTTTAGGACTCTTCTCGAAGTAGAATCCTAAACCAAGTAGGACTCTAGCTTCGAGAGTTTGGATTTAATCAAAACACTTTTCTTGGCATAAAAGATGGAATTTCATTCCGTTTTAAACACTTTCAAAATTTTAGAACTCTTCTCGAAGTAGAATCCTAAACCAAATAGAACTCTATTACTATAAAAATTCTTACAACAAAGGATAGTCTTAAGTGGGATCAAGTGATCCCCCTAATCCTAGGGTTTCTAGCTAATCCTAGGTTAGTCTAAATACCTAAAACATTAAAATATGCATGCTGGAATTTCTGGAAAATAAAAAAAAAAAAATATATCATCAAAAATATAAATAATGCATAAAAGTGTCCTAAATGCAATCTAATTATTCTATGTGAACCTAGACATGTTTCTATGTTGATTTTGGCCTAAAAAGTGAGTTTTAATACACTTTTAAATTACTTTAAATCCATGGACAGATTTATAAGTAATCAAAAAGTGGGTTTAAAACCCATAAAATAAAAGAATAAAAGATGTGAAAATTGCCTAATATGCAATCTAATATGATATATCAAAATAATCATAATCAATTTCATCACAAGGGGAAGAGACTTACCTTTGCATGCTCCCTCGAACACAAATCATATCATTCAAACAAGACATAAGTAAAATATAAACCTAATATTAACAATATAAAACTATTTAAAAAAAAAAAAACTATTTTAATAAACTAAACCCTAACCTATCATGCATACTAATAAACTAAATCCTATGCATACTAATAAAAAGAAAACAATTAAAAAAAAAAAAAAAAAAAACCAACCAACCTCTTTCTCTGCCTCCTTCCTTCGAGCCTTCTCCTCAAGCTCCAATCCTTCTCTCCAAGGACTCTAAGGACCTCAAAAACTTTAAAACTTAAGCTAGAGTGCTATCGGGGAGGCTTGTGCAATTGCTCAAGCCTCTACTCTCCAAGCTAATTCTCTATAGCTTATACTGTGTGTTGTAACTGATTTCAGGGTCCTCTATTTATAGGTTCACAAAGCTATAGCAAGCTTTTCACTTTTCCGATGTGGGACAGAGTGAATTTCATTATTCTACACTACATGCAGGCTCGTTGGGCCCGTTTTAAGTCCAAATTTGACGATTCAAGCGTCAAAACGATCGTGATTCGATTCTCCATGTTTTAAGAAGTGTTTGAAGTGATTCGAGACAAGATCGACAATCATTCAGGGCTTTTGTGATTCAAAGGACAAAACTGCCCTTTAGTCACAAAAGACCTTATTTTCTATCAAACCTGGCTCAGAATGTCATGAAATTTTGCAGGGATGTTCCTAGACTCTCTAAAAACCTAATGCAAAAAGAACCGACTCAATCTGACCTAAAAACTTACATGTGATAATGACCTCTACCTAATTACCCACAAAGGGTAAAACTGACAACTTAGGGTTTTGACACCCTATTTCACCTCTAATCATAGGCAACCATTCATCACCATACTCATGGTCAAAAATGGATGTCTACAGTTAGTCTCATACCTTGCCTTCCAACGAATTTCCAAAATATATTGAAAACATTATGGGTGTAGCTAGCTTGGATTTTGTCATCCTTAGTTTGCACACGATTTTCAGGGAGGATATGGATATATAGAAGTTATGTTACAAATGCTTCATATAATTGTACAAGACAGTGGGATGCATTTTCTATACGAATTTACTTATGAAATTGCTAGAGAAACATTTAAAGAGTTATGCTTTTGGGTTTTGGGATGCACCATAAGTATTACTTGTATCTTGTTTTGTATTGTTGTTTTTAAAATTTTAAGGTTAGTCTCATACCTTGCCTTCCAACGAATTTCCAAAATATATTGAAAACATTATGGGTGTAGCTAGCTTGGATTTAGTCATCCTTAGTTTGCACACGATTTTCAGGGAGGATATGGATATATAGAAGTTATGTTACAAATGCTTCATATAATTGTACAAGACAGTTGTGTCGATCAAACTTGTTGAAAGACTGGTGATATTGTTTGTGTTCCTTAATGATAAAATTGGATTGTGTTCGCATATATATCTTGTAAGTAGATTGATATTATCCATTGCAATGCATTTGTACGAATGTGTGTTTGGTTTTCTTAGGAATATACAAATTCTTGGTTTTGTTTATTTACTCTATATTTTTATGTAGGCTTCAAGCGCTGCGTGCTTTGGACACGGATTTTGTTGGATTTTGGAGCCGTGTTTCTTTATTTATGCAGTCTGCGTGCTTTGGACAAGAATTTTGGCGGATTTTGGGTACGTGCAAGCTACATTATCGATTTATGAAGTGTGGGGGTTTATAAGAAGACTTTTTTTGTTTCTCTAAAAGTTGTTGAAATATTCACAGAATCATTGAAGATGCAAATTTATATGATTTGTGTTGCACATGCATAGTTTTGCTTCACATAATTGTACCTAGCTATACATTTATGTTTTAAACAATGTTGGTTTTATATATATCCTAGCTCTGCCTATATTAAACAGGCAATTTGTCATTTATGTACTGAAAAGATGTCATTGTTGCTTTTGTAATAGTAAACAGGTACCTATTACAAATAACAGGCCAAAAAACAGCAGGTATATTGCCAAAAAACAGCAGAAATGCTGCTAAAATTTCGTCAAAAGAAGACAATTTACAAAACTGTCCTTATAAATCACAGATTTAAGAGGACGGTTTTAAAACGTCCTCTTTGATTTAAGAGGACGGTTTTAAATGTGTCCTCAAGCTCGATGTCTTTATAAATTAATGATTTAAGAGGACGGTTTTACAAGTGTCCTTAAAAAATATGATTTAAGAGGACGGTTTAAAACTGTCCTTAAATCATATTTTTAAGGACACTCGTAAAACTGTCCTCTTAAATCATATTTTTAAGGACACTCGTAAAACTGTCCTCTTAAATCATATTTTTAAGGACACTTGTAAAACCGTCCTCTTAAATCATTGATTTATAAAGACATCGAGCTTGAGGACACATTTAAAACCGTCCTCTTAAATCAAAGAGGACGGTTTAAAACCGTCCTTAAAAATGTTTTTTGTAGTAGTGTATCTGTAATCTTAACGTGGGGAGATTAATAAGTATTTAATAACAAATAGCTCGAATTTTAATTTCGAATAAGCTAGGGAGTGCAATTATAATTCTTTAGTGGAATGAATTATAATTAATATAAATAGGTTCTAATATTTACATTGGGAGCCCGAAACTTATTTGCTTTTAGGTTCCTACCGTAGCCTATATATATGCCATGTTGGGCAGCCACTAGGTTAAGACGAATTATTTTCTCTAAACCCTAGAGGCAGCCGTCCATCAAAGAGAGCACATAGACAGCCACTCTCTCTTCACGTTCTGGCAGTGAGGAATACGGTAGAAGGCTTGAAGGGATCGACCGTTCGTGATTTTTGAGATCAATCTAGACAGATCTCAAGGTACGGATTCTTCTCTTTATGTTAATGGATTCGGATTTTTTTTTTTTGTGGCATTATCTATAAACACTATCACGAGTTCATGGGATTTCCGCTCCCAGCAAGAGATTCAACTATGATCGATGCTTAGCTAGCCAGCTAGGTTTCACTTTATGTTAATTAATTAATTCTCAGCATGTTTCTCTATGTGAGCAAGTGAATAAGAAATGTATTTGTTTTTATCTTTCCTCTTACTAGCTAGATTATTTTTATGTTATTCTTTATCTTTGTCTTCTTCCTTTTCAATCCAAACTCCCAACACTTACACCACTCCCTATTATCAACTCTTTACGAGGGACTTGCAACCTAAATACTTGGTTGCCCTACTTCGGTAATTTCTTACTATCAGTTGTTTCTTTAACAATCTCAAGTCAGACGTTCTAACCTCGTTGATGAACTTCATATCTCGAAAACATCAAAACAGTGGTTGCATTCTCTGGCTGACATTTATTATCACCATGGAAAATCAAACCTTCGCAGAGTTTCGTGCTCTTCTTTTGGGTCACAAGTGCATACATGAATGACTATAATACTAAGATTGATTTGTTCACCAATCGTAGCCAAGGTTGAGGTCAATGCCCAGGCAACCGCAAGTTTCAAAACAATGTTAATTTATGTTAGAAATCATGATGGGTTTAGTTTTACTTTCAGTCAGCAAGACGTAATGTATGGGTGCACTAAGACCATTATTATACGAATTGTCACTTAAGAATGTTTTGTTAGTTCCTCAACTTGCTAAAAATTTGTTATCCATAGCTCAATTTACTAAAGAAAATAATTATTCTGTTGCATTTTTCCATATTAGTGAGAATCTCTATCCAATTCCAGTACAAACATGAGAATAAAGGAGGAGAAATGCGTACTAGATTCTTTTGGGATTGCTTTGCATATTTCTCATCCACACACATCAAACAAAAGAAGCTGGAAACACTTTGCTATTTGTCTTCAATGCCCAGTTGTTTTTGGTTTGAAGCTTACACTAGTGTTGTTTTTCTTATTAGTCGAGTATCAGACTACTCCTCAGTAAGAGTTTAGATGTTTTCAAGTACAGGAAACTCCAATCCGGGGACATACTCGGCAAGCAAAAAAATAAAGAGTTTGAAATGCTGTTTTCTACTATAGTTAATAAGTTATGTGAATCTTACACAAAGGAAAATGATACGACCAAAAATAAAGTAAAACAATAAGAAATAACATTGGCAAAATGTAAAAGATTAAATCTTCAAAATCTGTTACCATTCCTTTTTCCAAGTACTAGTTCTCCATACAACCACGACCTTAACCAATTTATACCATAAAAAAAAAAACAAAAAAAACAAACCTCGTCCAACCTCCAAATTATATGTGCCCAATTGTCGGAGACAAAGATGCATAAAAACAAGTATAACCCACCCTTTCCAGAATGCCCTTACAAAAAGCCAATTTTCTCAAGATAAGATGATCCTTATAGTGGATGTCATCAAGCAATGCGTTTTAAATGAAGAAAACTGCAAAAAGAAACTGGTGACGGATTTTATCAAGCATTGCTTATATAGTAGCAACCCCTAACAGGAGTTAGAGAACTCTGTTAATGAAAGAAATCGGACAAACGACCTCGGTCGTCGATCCTCTCGGGAAGGGGAGCACATCCCTTCTATCATGACGGCAAGGTCGCGGTCCTAGGACCCTCCCTCTTCTCTAGAATGGTTGCACTTGCGCCTCCCCCTTTGCTGGATGGAGTCGAAGGGGACGCCAAGGAGGGGTCCACGACGGAGGTGTTCTCTCGACCTACCCTTTAAACAAGGTAGAGCTAAGGGTGATCTCAACCGACCTTACTGCTCACGGGCAAGGTGACGAGATGCTGTCAGCATTCGTCTCCTTCCCTTTCTTCTTATGCATGCATAATTATATACATATATATACACAAGCCATAAGAGGCTTCGCAGCCTTTTACTAATATGGGGTCGAAATATGGGGGATTGGACTGGTGGTTGGGACAAAAGGTCGTCAAAGCAAAGGGACGCCCTCGCAGGGAGGCAGGGTCGCCCCTTTGTCTTGGCCAGGTTAATTTGGTGATCCAAGATACAACACATGGGCAATACAATACCTCTCTCTCTCCCTTCATTTATTGACCTGCTACCTTGGGCAGTGTGCGCACCTACAATGCGGGCTATGGCCGTCATTACAGGACCTAGGTCGAGCATTATCATGTCAAGACCTAGGGCGGCGGCACCTGTCGTACAGAACCGGTCAAATCATATGCCTATTTTTTATGATTAGGAAATGGCAGGGGGCAGAGTGTCCATTTGGCTGCGCCCAGGCCCTTCTGTCAGTGATTTGACCCCTCCTGTACTTGCCATCCTTCTCCTATAAAAGGGAGGGTGTTAATCTCATTAAAGGATCTCAACAACCGGGATAAGAGGGAAGAGGAGGACTTTATTGTTGGTGTTATTCCTGCGATCTTGCAGTCAAGGTCGCGAGGAATAACCCCTAGGTCGTATCTTGAGGTCGATCACTTTGACCTACTATATTCCCCTTTCTATTCACCCTCATCATTCAGAATATACAACTCCACGTGTCCGAGATCATTATTTCACGGCAATCCTCACGATTGCAAGGACCTACTCAGTTTCATTTGTAAACATTTTGGCGACTCCATTGGGGAGGTTGTACGTGTAATGGCGGCTCGAACGCGCAGCAGCAATCGAATCGGTGCAGGCGGGGGCGCTGGCACTAATGGCAAAGAAATCGCCGATTCAGCGCATGCTAAAGCCCATCAGTCCATCATTAACGAGATCATGGCAACGCTCACCCCCACCATTACCGCCATGATGCAGGAGACTCAAGAAAAGATGCTGCAAATCCTCCGGTCGCAGACCATGGCCCCCGAATCTAACGCCCCTCAGCTACGTGGGGGCGCGGATGCTACTAGAGGAGAGGGTGGAGCCTCGAGACCGCGAGAAGGGGCTGGCTCGGCTGCAGCACTTCCACCTACTGCAGAGGTGACTCCGCCACCAACGAACTCATTCATTATGAGGGAAGAACTCGAAAGACTCTTGCAACAATACCCGATTGCGACCTACGTCCTCCCTATCCCCTTGAGCTCGCTAGCGCACCTTACCCTGTAGGGTATGTGCCACCATTAAAATTCCCTATGTTTAACGGGAATAAAGGAAACGCCAGAGAGCATGTGGTGCGCTTTCTCGACGCCTTAGGAGCATATCGGTCGAATGAAGGTTTGAGACTTAGAGAATTTTCAAAATCTCTCACAGAAGGCGCCTACACCTGGTACTCAAACCTTGCGCCAGAATTAATGCCTACCTGGGACACTACGGTTTGTACCTTCTACAAAAAATTCTTTTGGGTCTACGAGAGCGTGACCGCAATCACGCTCAGTCAAGAATGCCAAAACCAAGGCAAAGACCTGGTCGAATACGTCAAGAGGTTCCGAGAAAGGGCAGTGGAGTGCTACGACTCCATTACGGAAGAAGGATTGGTGAGCCTCTGTGGCAGGAATGAATATGGCTTATAAAGTGTACCTCGAAAATCTTTCCCTCTCCTCATTCTCTAAGTTGTACGAGGTGGCACGAAGAACCAGCAAAAGTGTGTTTCCTCCCACCCAAAAGTTCGAATGGAAACGAGAAAAGAGGCCAGCCATCGCTGAGGTGGCGGCCGCAGAGCCACAAAAGAGAGTCAAATGAGGAAAAGGACAGAGGAATGAGCCCACCGACCTTCCCCCCTTCCCTTGCGGAGCCAAGGAAGTCCTCAATCTCTTAGAACAATGGGTGAAAGATGGGGCGATCTCATTGCCATCTGTCGACGTTGAACCAACGGCTAACGACCGCGCCCACCCTAACTTCTGCGCATTTCACAAGCACTCGCGGCACCCGACGATGGACTGTTGGGCCCTGAGGAGAATCTTCAAAAGAAAAATGAAGGCAGGAGAGCTCGAAGTAATGGCTCCAGCGACAGACGTGAACCACGTTCCTTTTCCAACCCATAATAACGCGGGAGGTCAAGCCCACATGGCCTCTCACACTGGTGAAACACATGGGGAGGGCGGGGTCGATCTGCTAGGAGAATATGATGGGATCGCTGCATCCTTGTAAAAAACTCCCAAGTTTAAACATTTCTATGATCAATTGGGCTTCAACGAGATCGCTAGATTTGAGGCCTCCAGAGCTCTTGCCAAGGTCGAGCACGAGCAGCACGAAGCAGCTTTCACTGAAGGAGGATCAATCAGATGGAAGATTAAGCTCCACGAGACCTCGATCACCTTCTCTGATGAAGATATTGAGATGCCCTACCTCATTCATAACAGGCCTTTGTTCTTGACAGCCTTCGTTAATGGGGTTGAACTGAGACGTGCATTCGTTGACACGGGGTCATCCATAAACATCGTGTCAATTTGTACTCTGGAGAAAGCAGGGATATCCATTGATAAAATAGTGAGGGTACCCATGAATGTGCTCGGATTCGCAGCAGCTCATCACAAGACCCTAGCGTATGTGGATCTCGACCTGCAAGTCGGGCCAATGAGAGGGGGCTCACGCTTTCAGGTTATTGATGTAAACACGAACTATCACATCCTCCTAGGTCGACCTTGGCTGCACAAGTATAGAGTGGTGCCTTCCACCTTTCACCGGTGCGTGAAATGCCGATGGAAAGGCCAGGTCGTCAGAGTCCCAACTTCGACCACCCCATTCGAACCTGAGGAAGCACATCTGGCGGATGCAGAAAGATATGATGAACTGTCCCTCGAGGGAGAATCGGTCATCTCACCACCCAAGTCCCTCCGGCTACCGAAGTGGGGGGAGGAGAATTCCGGGGGGCGAGCGGAGAAAGAAAGGGTCTGGGCCTAGAAAGGAGGTTCTATCAAGCGGGTACAACTGCCTAACGGCCGCATCATTTACCGCTTATGACGGTGCGCCGGGGCGGCCTCGCCCTAGGCTGGGTTGCGCCCCAGACATGCCGACCTGACGGAGGCAGACCCTTCGCCTGGCTGCAACCACTTGCCCATCGCGCCCAAATGCCTCCAAGACGCGCCCAAGCCTCAGAAAGAAGAGTTAGAAAAGGTCGACCTCTCAGATGGTAAAGGCGACCCCAAACCAGTCTTCTTGAGCAGCAAACTCTCCCAAAACAAGAAAAGTGATCTTCTATCTTTGCTGAGGGACTTTCAGGATGTCTTTGCATGGGGCTATTTCGAAATGCCCGGCCTAGATCCCAAGGTTGTATCCCACAAGCTGGGAGTATCGAAAATGGCACGACCCGTCAAACAGCCACCAAGGGTCTTTCACCTAGAGCTCGAAACCCAGATTAAGTCTGAGATCGAGAAGTTGCTCGAGGCAGGCTTCATCAAGCCAATCCAACATCCCACTTGGCTCGCAAACATCGTCCCAGTCAAAAGAAAGAATGGAAAAATCAGGTGCTGCGTCGACTTTCGCGACCTCAACAAGGCCTGCCCCAAAGACGATTTTCCCTTGCCAAATGTAGACACTCTCATAAATGCAATTGAGGGGCATGAGATGTTCTCGTTCATGGATGGGTTCAGCGGATACAACCAGATTCACATAGATGAAGATGACGCGACCTTAACGGCCTTCAGAACGCCCATGGGAAACTTTTATTATGTCGTGATGCCTTTCGGCCTTAAAAATGCAGGTGCGACCTAGCAGAGGGCCATGACTGCGATCTTCCATGACATTTTGGAAGACTATGTTGATGACATAGTCGTAAAATCAAAGCTCGAAAATGATCATGTAGCCGACTTCAAAAGAGTGTTTGAAAGGTGCAGAAAGTACAACTTAAGGATGAATCCGTTGAAGTGCGCCTTTGGGGTACCAGCAGGCAAGTTCTTGGGATTCTTGGTACACAGGCATGGGATTGACGTCGACCCATCCAGAGCGAGGGCGATAAAAGAAATGCGTCCCCCCACCTCGCAGAAGCAGTTAAAGAGCTTCCTAGGGAAGGTCTCATATGTAAGACGGTTCGTTCCCGCCCTCGCAGAGACTATTGCTCCCTTCTCCTCACTGTTAAAGAAGAAGGCATTGTTTATCTGGACAATCGAGCATCAAAGA
Source organism: Hamamelis virginiana (assembly GCA_017140935.1). Taxonomy (NCBI): domain Eukaryota; kingdom Viridiplantae; phylum Streptophyta; class Magnoliopsida; order Saxifragales; family Hamamelidaceae; genus Hamamelis; species Hamamelis virginiana. The sequence goes on from JAESVK010062625.1 coordinate 118,177, forward strand.
GCTTTCGATAGAATCAAGGAAGCCTTAAGTTCGTCCTCAACCATGATCTCTCCACGACCCGGGGTCTCATTCATCATGTATCTAACTTCCACGGAAAAATCGATAGGTGCGCTCCTGGCCCAGAAGATAGAGGGGCAAGAACGACCGGTCTACTATGTGAGTAGCATCCTACGAGGGGCAGAGGTGCGATACCCCAGGGTCGAAAAACATTGCCTCGCCCTTGCATTCGCATGCCAGAAATTCAGACATTATCTCCTGGCCCATCCACTGCAGATCATTACTAAGTGCGACCCCATACGATTCCTTCTCACACAACAAGCCCTGTCAGGAAAAATGGTAAGATGGCTCCTCATGATGAGCGAATTTGAAATTTCATGCGTGTCCCCGAAAGCAATCAAGAGTCAGGCGTTGGCAGACCTTCTGGCCTACTTCCCGAGCCATAACCATGAACCCATTATGGATGAGATCCCAGGAGATATGGAAGAGGTAAGCTTGACCTCTGAACAAGAATGGAAAATGAGCTTCGACGGCTCGGCAGGAGGAAATGAAGGTGGAGCTGGGATTGTATTCACGACCCCTCAAGGAACGATATTTTCCTATGCCTACAAGCTTGCTTTCGGAGTGACCAATAATGAGGCCGAGTATGAAGCCCTGATATTGGGACTCCTACTTACGCGTGAACTGGGAGCAACTCGACTCTATATCCTAGGGGACTCCAACCTAGTCGTAAAGCAAACATCCGGAGAATTCGATGTCAAAGAGATCTCATTAGCACCATACAGAACCCTAGTCCAAAAACTTTTGGGGAGATTTGAGGATGTAAGGGTTGAACATCACCCGAGGTCGAACAACAAACACGCCGATGCCCTTGCGACCTTGGCCTCAAAAGTTACTATAGGCGACAAGGGAGAACTGAACATCGATATCAGACAACGACCTCTTCCCTGCCCCATATTGGATCTTGTCCCGAAAGACGACCCCGAGAAAGACGACTGGCGAAAACAGGTTCTAAAAGAGCTCGAACAAGCAAAACTCAATACCGACAGACCGCAAGGTCTCGAGAAATACTATGACCAGGGTGGCGAGCTATACTTTAGAGGGTCCAATGGCGTCCTTTCGAGATGCATAGGGCAGATCGCAACCAAGAAAATACTCGAGATCGCTCATGAACAATATTGCGGTAGAGATGAAGTGCCCTTATACAGGAGGATTCAACGACAAGGATATTATTGGCCATCGATGACAAATGACGCGAGTGAAGTCCAGGGTCGGTGCCCAGAGTGTCACGGTCGCCCTGACCCTTTCGAAAGAGGGTCGGTCGAATTAGTGGAGTGGCAACAACCCTACATCGACTTCTTAAAAGAAGGGACCTTACCATCAGAAGTGAAAGATGCGAATTTGATCAAGAAGAAGGCTCCGAGGTACTTCCTAAGGGAAGGTGTACTTTATCGAAGGGGATGGCATGGGCACGCCCCTAAGGTGCATATCAGAAGGCGAAATATCTATAATCCTTAGGGAAGCCCACGAATGCGACTGCGGCGAGCATCAAGGGGCGCGAAATTGTTCCGACACCTGCTCCACTTAGGGTACTATTGGCCCACAATGGAGAGAGATGCCCAAGACTTTGCGAAGAAATGCTGACCGTGTTAAACCCACGCTAATCGAATTAGAGCTCCTGCTGTCGACCTCCATAGCCTCAACACGCCCTGGCCTTTTCACACTTGGGCAATGGACCTCATCGGACCAATCTCACCCTCGGGGCATGGGAATATTTGGATCTTAGCCGCGACCGAATGTTACACGAAGTGGGTCGAGGTCGTCCCACTTAGGAGGGTAACTGGTGGTGCAGTCGCAAATTTCATCAATGAACACATTAACTGCAGGCTTGGGATCCCTAAAAGGATCATATTAGACATTGGGACACCGTTTGTGAACAAGCAAGTTCGAGAGATGCTAGCAAAGTATAAGGTCGACCATGTGAAATCAACGACTTATTATCCTAAAGGGAACGGCACGGCCGAAGCCACCAACAAGACATTACTAAGAATCCTAAGTCGAATGGTGCACGAGCAACCGAGATCGTGGCATGGCCAGTTGTCTTTGGCTCTTTGGGCGTACAGGACGTCAAAGAGAGGGGCAACTGGCGCGAGCCCATTTTCTTTGGTATACGGGGCTGAGGCCGTCCTGCCGGTCGAGATCGCCGTACCCTCTGCAAAAGTTGCTCTTCGCAGCGAGGCCGACCCTAAAGAAAGGTTAACCGACCTCGAGACCCTCAAAGAACGAAGGGACAAAGCAAACACTCACCTCTAGGTTTATCAAAGGAGGGTAGTGCGAGCCTACGACAAGCTTGTGTGACCAAGGACTTTTGTAGCAGGGGACTTTGTTTTGAAGGCTACGGATCACATAAGGAGAGGATTACTCGCACCACATAAGTTCGCCCCCAAGTGGGAGGGACCTTATGTGGTACGGGAAGCCAGCTAAAGCGGCTATCATCAACTCTCCAAGCCCGACTCCAACGACCTCTTCCCCCTATCAATACAGTTTGGATTAAATCCTACTATGTCTAGGTCGCATTTACTTCTGTAACTTCCTCATTTTGTTTGCTTCTAAATTACGATGAGATGTCTTTTATTGTGGCATCCGTCGAGATTTAATGTAAAGGGATATAT
>JAESVK010062625.1:139639-195424 GCA_017140935.1 Hamamelis virginiana
TGATGATGTGGACACCACCAAAGCCCCGCCACGAGGCTGGTCCACAGGTAGGTTTGTTATACAGTATTTAAGTAAACTTTTGAGAGTTCTTGGAGGTATCCAGACCTAACCTAGCCTCTCTAGCACTTCATCTCTCTCTTTCACAACTCTACCATCTCTCATATACCATTCAACTTGGATTTTGGCTGCGCATGGAAGGAACGAAGACCTCCGGCGATTCAGCCCCGACCATGAGCGGCTAAACTCTTCTCCTTGGGTGTAGATGAAGCTTGGTTAGTGGTTTGATTATGTTTTGATTAAGGTTTAAGGTTTTGTAATGAGTTTATGATAATTGTACAACTTTGAGAGATTGCCATTCTATGCAATCCGTTCATTAATAAATCTTTTATCTTTTAGTATGAATGTTTTCTGTGATTATATTCATATTGGTTGTGCAATAGTATTAATCGAATACGTTTGTATTCAGTAGTTTGTTCATACTTAACTAGGATAACCTGTGCATGTTTTGCTTGGCAGGTTATGCCTTATTCGGATGAATAAACTATATGAATACAAGCGTAATATATTATCGATGATTTAATCTTGTAGTTTAGATCATCGCCGATCATAAATGATTGCGAAGCCTTTATGTTAATCATATGCATAATAACTCCCTAACTAAAGTGGATTCGAAACCCGGGATTTTTCTTTAATTTGATTTAATCATATTTTCATACTCTTTAGTTTAAACAAACAACCAACTCTTCAAAATCAAGAATTCGTTTGGTAACTAAAATCAGAATCAGAATAACTTCTCATAACTCAGCCATTAGTCCCTGTGTTCGACACCCGTGCACTAATTACTTTTCTAACAAATTGAGGTTTTAAGCACGAGTATTTTATAAATTTAAATATTGATCACAAATAAGGAAATAACCTCCCTTGTTTTGGACCGATCAAAGAGTACATGGCGACATGGTCGATCGAGCTCCCAAGAGCTTCGCTCTTGTCCGCGACCTTCCAAAAGCTATCCTCGAGGAGCGACGAAGTCTTCCACATCTCAACCGGGGGCACTTGCAGGATCGACTTATCAGTATGTGCGAGTGGGGCGACGGTGACGGTCGCTGGATGGAAATCTTCGACAGAGGCCATCGCAAATTTGAAGAGTGCGAGAAGAGAGGGAATGAGAAGACTAGAGAGCAATGAGCTGAGACCTCGTGATGAAAGTTGTGAAAGCGTGCAAATGAATAGGATCCAGGGAGTATTTATACCCGGAGGTGTAATAATGGCGCATCTGATGGCGTGTTCGGCGCCGTCAAGGAGTCGTGTCGCATTAAATACACTCTGACGATCCAGTACCCTGCTAATAGGGGAGTGACACATCCTCTCGAGCTCAAAAACGCTTAGTCTGACAAGATACGGAACGTCGCACCCTCGCGCCCCCGCTACTTAAGCACAAGGCCGCAATGCTGCGGGGGACAAAATGTTGATGAAAGAAACCGGACAAACGACCTCGGTCGTCGATCCTCTCGGGAAGGGGAGCACATCCCTTCGATCATGACCTTACCTGGCAAGGTCGCGGTCCTAGGACCCTCCCTCTTCTCTAGAATGGTTGCACTTGCACCTCCCCCTTTGCTGGATGGAGTCGAAGGGGACGCCAAGGAGGGCTCCACGACGGAGGTGTTCTCTCGACCTACCCTTTAAACAAGGTAGAGCGAAGGGCGATCTCCACCGACTTTACTGCTCACGGGCAAAGGTGACAAGATGCTGTCAGCATTCGCCTCCTTCCCTTTCTTCTTATGCATGCATAATTATATACATATATATACACAAGCCATAAGAGGCTTCGCAGCCTTTTACCAATATGGGGTCGAAATATGGGGGATTGGACTGGTGGTTGGGACAGAAGGTCGTCAAAGCAAAGGGACGCCTTCGCAGGGAGGCAGGGTCGCCCCTTTGTCTTGGCCAGGTTAATTTGGTGATCCAAGATACGACACATGGGCAATACAATACCTCTCTCTCTCCCTTCATTTATTGACCTGCTACCTTAGGCAGTGTGCGCACCTATAATGCGGGCTATGGCCATCATTACAGGACCTAGGTCGAGCATTATCGTGTCAAGCCCTAGGGCGGCGGCACCTGTCGTACAGAACCGGTCAAATCATATGCCTATTTTTTATGATTAGGAAATGGCAGGGGGCCAGAGCGTCCATTTGGCTGCGCCCCGGCCTTTTTGTCAGTGATTTGACCCTTCCTATACTCGCCATCCTTCTTCTATAAAAGGGAGGGTGTTAATCTCATTAAAGGATCTCAACAATCGGGATAAGAGGGAAGAGGAGGACTTTATTGCTGGTGTTATTCCTGCGATCTTGCAGTCAAGGTCGCGAGGAATAACCCCTAGGTCGTATCTTGAGGTCGATCACTTTAACCTACTATGTTCCCCTTTCTATTCACCCTCATCATTCAGAATATACAACTCCACGTGTCCGAGATCATCATTTCATGGCAGTCCTCACGATTGCAAGGACCTCCTCAGTTTCATTTGTAAACAAACTTTAAATCAGGTTTTAAGGAAATTAACCTGCAACCTCAAAGGAAAACCAATGATAGATCGGCCTATCAAAAACGCATTCTCTGTCTCTAACATTCTACTGTCCAGATTCTAGACCCTAACCACCATGTGAGACTAATGTCCAGATCATAGTTTTAAGTATCGGGTAACGGTCCTGTAAAAGTAACGGTGAAGGTGTAACGGGTATAGGGTGATACGTAACGGGTATCGGGTGCCATGGCCATGATTTTTTTTTTCTCACACCAACCCCCAAACGCAGTGATATGCATGTATTAACCTTTTAGTACTATATATTAACGTTTTCAAAGAGTTCTAGTGCATTTATTTCAAGTTATCAAGTTTTCAAAAGTGTATTAATCAATTAAAATTATTCTATACTCACTTGTTCACAACCAAGAAGAATGTCTTGGTTGATCTTTTGACCCTTCTTGCTCACTTTGTTTTTGATCTCCCCAAAATGAGTGTCATGGTTGATCCACACTGTAACACCCCACACAGGGTAACCCCTATGCGGAAATGATACAATACCATAAAACATCTAACACTCATCTTTGGATAATTCCAATACAAATTTAAGAGTTTTATAAAATACATAAAGTGCGGAAAATACTACATTCCAAAATATAAAGACAACAAAGAGTACTAGTATATCATGTGAGTACAGTCCCGTAATGTACTCAAATTATTCTCAAACTCTAAATGAGTATTCACAGAGAGTAACACTGTCAGATCCATCCTCATAACTTCCAAATTCTCTCTTCCAAGTTATTGACTTGTTGATCCTGTGGGGGGGAAAAAATAAACGGGATGAGCAAAAACCACTATTGCTCAGTAAGGTTCGTAAACCTCAAATATTACATGATGCTTTTAAAAGAAACATCAGGATTTTTAAATCCATTAATAAATCTCATCATCAATTAAATATCACATATAATATCCTTATTCATTGATATATTGCAGGATATATTCATCTCATTTTTTTATAAAAATAATCATGCTTTATGCATATGACAGATATACAATGCAATGCTCATGCAATTATGTCTGCCATCTTCTCTGTCCTGTCTTTCTTACAAAACGAATATCAGTACTCAAATAGCAACCTTATGGTTAGGATTTTTCATTTCATCATAACAGATGGCTACCTCATTTTTAAGGTACTCAACCATCTTACCACAACAGCATCCCCGCCTTTTTAGGATGTATATCACCCAATCCCCTCCTTTTTAGGACCTACCGCGATTGTCACTTATTGACAAGAGGATTTACGTACTGTTTTTAGCAAGGGTGATATATTAGTGCACTAACTGTTACCAGGATCTTTTGTCCATCGGTGGTGTCTCAATTCCTCAGTTACATAATTAATCACAAATGCATATGATTTTCTATGCAATATATCTCACATGTAACTGTGTCTCATGCCAGATGCAATTATTTCATGCAATACATATGGCATACATCTTATATCAATACTTCATGTATTACATTTCATGCATACATTTCATAGTATATCTGCTCATATATTTCATTTCAATAGTTATATCGATGATATACTTATGAATCAACTTGAGCTACTACCTGTAACTGTGCCTTTGTAATTCTCCATACTTCTCCAAATAACAATATTTCTCGCTTTACTTGTACGCACAACATACATGCCCATACAAGTATGTCTACATAAAAAGCGCACGGTTTTATTTTCTCAAAATACATTGTTATTAGGAGATGTATGGAATTTACTTATAAGCCCAGTCACTTTCTTTCCAATATATCACAACCACATTGCCATATGCCAATTTATTTTGCAATTAGTATGGCAAATATCACATGCATATATTTTATGCATCATAAATAACATGCGCCATATTATGTTATTCATAATAAACAATAACAGCATGTTATAATCTTTATTATTATCTCATACTTGATTTTTAAAAGAATCAAGATAATCACATCACCATTCGTAATATATATCATTACCGAATATAGGTCGACACAGTTCCCTAAGCAATATATTCATTCTCAGGGGTTTACCTTAAGTCCACAGTATCCATTTTTTCCAGATATCTCAACTAATTTGTATAAATACCCTTAGGTATCTAAAGAAATACTTCAATTCAATATTATCACTCAATTGAATTATCAACATCATTTACATATATATAATATTTATATATATCCCATAAAATAAAACCATTTTCCTGCCGCTATTATTCATAAATTCGAAATGCTTCAAGGAAAAAGTATTTTCTTGTGCTAAAATATTATTTAGCATCTCAAAACAAAAAGCTGGAAATATATATATTTGTTCAACCCAGCAATAGTATTTGAATTTTTAAAAATTCATCTCTTCGAATAAAAATATGAAATTTTACAGGTAGAAACAAGATTCACGTATGAATACCTCCATAAATTTTCAAGATTTTAGGATGAGTGGAACATCATCCGATTTTAAATTCAAGTTGATACACAAAAACAGTGTGATTACCTGCTGTGTAACATCAATTTCTAAAATCAAAGAAAAATAGTAAATCACATCATTTCTTCATAAAATTTTTATTGAAAACAAATTTAGAAGTTAGGAAATTATTCCAACAAACCTTGCTTAAAAACGATTTTTCTACATTTAATTAGAATTTCTATACTAAAACTGTTATCAATTGAAATCTGAAAAATTCCACGTATATGAACTTTAATTTTTCAACCTCAAGCCAAATTCATTTTTGCATGAATTTATCATACAAGATTTCTACTTCTAAAGAAGACAAGAAATCCTTATTTTCTTTCAAACTCAACATGAAATATGTAAGATAGTAGAACCCTACCTTGGTTGTGTGTGTGTTGAACTTCAAGAATTGCTTACTCCTTGCCAACTCAAAGAGTACTTCTCACTCTCTCTTTCTTTCTCTAATTTCTTTCTTCTCTACTACTTGTGTATTCATTAGCATTTGAAAGGTGGTATTTATAGAGAAATGATTCATCCTCCATTCTCAAATTTATCTACCACTCTTACATTCATCCATCATTCTCATCTTCCATTCTCAAATTTATCTACCACTCTTAGATTCATCCCCCATTCTCTCATTCATCCACCATTCATATATATCCACCATTCACATTTTAGATGTCACCCAAAGGTGTACATAATTTCTCATGCACCCTTCTTAATTGATGACCACATGGCACATTTTATTGCCCAATGGCAAAATGCCAAAGTGTATATTTAAAATATAATAACAACAATCACATATATAAATAGATAAAATATATATATGCTATAAAAAAAAATTTTCGGGGTCTTACATACACTGTATCCATGTGATTAATATTGTTCATCTCCCCATCCCTCCGGTAAGATGTAATTGGATACCCCATAATATATATCTTCGTGCCGCTGCTCTGTATAGTAAATCGGTGGAGAAGCATCAGGTCGATATGGAAATGGATACTCAGGATTTTGCACAGGTGGTGGATAGTGGTAAGATTGATATGTGTATGATGTATATGGTGGTGTTGGTGGTGGATAATTTCCGTAGGGTGGGTCCCAACTACCTTGAGAGGATGTGTATCCAAGCCCAAAGTCACCTAAACTTTGTGTAAGGTTTTCTGTGGAAGTTTCTTAAGATAATTCATGGTGTGTTTGTCATTTTTTTCTAGACGGACTCCCACTCATACTACTGCCACCTGTTCGTCTATGCCTTAGCGGCAAATTCTTAGAGGGCTTGGATTCGATACCTACTCTAGCATCGTCAAGAAATGCACCCAAACTGTGTTCCCCCTGAAAAAACAGTGATGGACATTCATCACTACCACTATGTTTAGGCTCGCCTCCACCTTGAGTACCACTCCCATCATTCTTGCTTAGTGGACTTAAGCTGCAGCCACTACCATTATTATTTGTGGTAGCACGTAAACTGATTCCCTTAGATGGTTGTAGCTGCTGCTCTTGAGTTGCTGGGTTAGGCTCATCATCATCAAACAAGTTCAACCATTGGTTATCATCACGACCATCTAGTAAAGGCGCTTTCCTTTCTTCCAACCACGGACTCAATGGATCATCTTCCTCAAAGATATAATCAAAGTTTATGGGATTAAAGCTAGCATCTATCTTTGCTTGAGTTCTTCTCATTGTGTACCTCAATTTGAGCCTCATATTATAATGTAAAATACAAGTTTTTGTAATTTCTTGTATTTCAGTTTATTCCTTGTTTTCGTGTGTATTTGGCTGAATGTACTCCAATTACACTCACAATTAGAAGAAGAAGTCGTTTGGCTCAAAACTTTGACAGCAATCTGCTAAAGTTTAGGGCACATGTTCCATAATGGATCCACCATTCAGCTACACAAAATTGGAAGGAAACAATTAACAATGAGAGTTTTTGTAATTGTAGTTCTATAGATAGCACAAATTACATATTTTATTTTATTTTTTTCATACTAGGATTAGTTTGTTGAACAGCTCTTTGAGCCAAAGGAGATCCAAATGTTTCCTTTTATTCCTATACAATAAAAATCTATATGTGCGAATATTATTTACTTAGTAATTGGTATGAGTTGTTTTATTTTATAATCGATAAAAGTAATGAGTATAAAGTTCATATTGGCAAATTCACTTACCTGATTGATTGCCCTGATTTGGTTATCCATATCAGGCTCCAATATTTGGATGACATCTTTAACTCCTTTCATTTCTTCTTGAGTAAAGGCAGTTGAAGTAATACCCCTATATAAGAATTGTGGATTTAAAAATTAGCCTACAGTTAAAAATTAAAGTCAGAATCATGAGATTTTATGGCAAGTTGTGTAGATCAGTAAATATACACTTAAACTTTTATTAAATTACAATATTACTTACCAGCTGCGTGCAAATCATGATGTAGCTGAAAGCTCCAACGGTGATCAATAATCTTCCAATACTCTGTGTGATACCGGTAGTTTTCTTGAATATCCAACTTGGCTCTATCCATAGCCTCATAGATAGAACCCATGGTAGGCTTTTCATTTCCATCCACCAATCTGAGTACTTCAAGAAGATGTTCTTTTACCTTGATAACATCAGCTGCTCTTTGCCAGAAATCCTTTGACAGAATGATCTTCTTAACGTCATAGGCTGGGCCATTTTTTTCTTGCCCCATACAGAGTTTTTCCAACCATCTCACTTTATCATATTCCTTAACTCGGTTTAATTTGTACTGAACAATGCTCTCAATGGCAAGAAAATTAGTGGCAAATTTGGTAATTGAAGTACGGAGCAGCTCTCCTCCGCTTGTAAACTGCTTCATGTAATCGAGCATCCATTTAATTATGATTGTAAATAAAGCCAGTGGTGGTTTTGGCCTCTGTAATAACCTTGCTGACATTGGTTTTTTTTTCCCTATATCCTCTAGTATTAGATCAATACAATGTGCAGCACATGTTTTCTAGTACATATGTTGTTGGAGATATACCCTAAAACCAATCCTGAAGAGCATATCAATTTCATATTATATTTTTGAAGGTATAACTTGTCTTATATATTTGAATATGTATATGATAAGGTCCATGAATAAATGATAAGAGAAATATATATCTCAAGTTGTAGAGATATGGTGACTTATATTTCTCATACACATTTATTCTAAAGAAGTTTTTGTTATTAAAGTGGACATTTATAAGCCATTAAGAGTAGCACATATTTAAACTGACTCCAATAGGAGGATAGGTAGTCTTTTCTCTCTGTGTAGTGACACTACAGTTAACCTCTGGGTGCATATTAGAGAATATGTACACTGAACATGATCTGCAAGAATATTCTTATAGAGATTAAGTCAAAAGAATATTCTTATGTTACGTCTATTTATTTGGTAATCCTTAGACCCGAGACACCATAGTTGTCTTATGCATAGATTGTTAGAGTTTGATAGTATCTCGTACATCTTTAACCATAACGATGTAATCAGTACTTATTGGCTCTAGTGAGTTATGCATGAAGATAAATGAGTGTGCAAGAAGGACTCATCACTCTCACTTTCATGAGAGTGAATGTTAGGGTTTGTTCACAAAGATAATTCTCATGTTGAATCTCTGGCCAGAGTGATAGGTGAACTGTGAAAGAGTTTCATTGGGTTCATCTTATTGAGATTATATTTTGGGAACATATAACAAGTTGTTAAGATAGGGGTTTGACTTATTATCATACCTGATTATCTTAACAGTGACATTAGGGGATGAAGGATTAAGTAACATGAAGGGTTCATTTAAGTTCTGCTATTCACCCAAACCTAGGGTACGTCATGATATATTACTAGATGTCACTCATGACTAGTGAAGGCCTCTTGATAAAGTGTTATCAATGAGGGCAAAATTGGAATTGTTTGAACCATAAATAGAAGTTTCTATTTTTGGAGACATTGAGATATCCCTGTCCACTACTAGGTTGGGGTGAATTAAGTGAGAGGAGAATATTCCTATTTATTATTGATTTGATCATTATTATTAATTATTAATAAGTAAGGGGTCAAATCATAAATAGAAGGAATATTTTCTATAAAATGGGATGCTAGGTCAAGCTAGCACTAAGCAACCTATTCATCACTTTGTGGAGGCTAAGAATTAGTGGAGAAACCCTAGGGTTGAATTCCCTAAGCGCTCTCTCTCTCATAGCCGAATTCACACATCCTCTCCTAGCTTGCTTCTCTTCAAGGGTTAATTAGTTGTAAGGAATTCTTAAGGTCTTATTCCCGTGTGGATACCTTGGAGGCTTTATCCGCTTTAAAGCTCACGACAAAGTTACATCAAAGGCATTCAAGTAAGTACTTTAAAGTTGATTAATGTATTATTGTGATATACTCATGGTACTATGCTTATTCGAATACTTGCTGGATTGTGATGGATGGATTCGAATTAATGAAAAAGTTTTATCATTCGTCTTCCGCAGCGAATCCATGTACCTCACAACCTTACATATGCTTCCTCTTTTGCATTAGAAGATGACTACCAGCCTTCATTGATGCTTTATTTTCAGTTACAATCTAGACAATATTTTATTCTCCAACAAATTCTACCATCTTATCCATCAATCTAAAATAAAAAGAATTAGATTTAGAATACATTATACCATGCGTTACAATTTTTTGTTTCTATGATAGACATAATATTATTAATAATTAAATAATTAACTACTAATTGAAAGTAGAATTCTACCATTCTGCTGGGCACATCAGATGCATCGTAGGACCATGAGAAAACAGTGCCTCTATTGCAATAAACTAGAAAATTAATTATATGCTTCTTAGTACGGCCTGTCCAACCATCACACATAATGGTCACTCCTCATCCTTCCATATTCCTTTGAAAAAGTCAATCCACTGTTTCTTCTTTTCAGTTTCACTATTTACAAATGTCTCTGATATGTCATATGGTGAAGGATTTTTTATGCCAACACCTACTTCAGTTGCTGTATCAATTATTGGTTGTGCCCATGGGGATGACACCACAGAAAAAGGTAGTCTATTATACACAATAAAATTTTCCCGTACATCCCTCAAATTTTCTTTAGCTTTTTTCATGAATGATTGCTTTATTTTTGGTTGCTTAGAGCTATTGCTTCAACTGATTACAAGATCCATCGCCTTCAGCTTAGTTTTAGGGTTATCTGGATCAATCCATTTGCAAGTACTACCACCATGCACACCAGTTTCTCTAACTGTACTAGATTTTCTAAGTTCAGAACTAGAACTCCCTCTTGTGTCATACCGTGTGCCCGCGGAAGCCCTAAATCGCATCGTATCTTCATCTTCTTGTTGCTCCCTTAAACTTTCATGCCTGGCATAAGCCATATCCCGTTCCTCATCATCAGAATCAACATCATCTCCTCCTGGCCTCAACCTTTGTTGCAATTCTTCTTTAATTTTTTGTTTCTCGAGCCTTTTTTCTTTAGCATTTTTTAAATATGCTGATATTTCCTTCCGATAAAAGTAGGGCATGGGTCGACATCACCTCTTTGAGCTGCAAGGTGTTGCTTGAATCTAGTTATTCCACTGGATACTATTTTCCCATATAGCAAGCATTCTACTTTGTGTCTATTTCCATCCACCGGGCATAACACCATCCAATGTCCTCACTAGGTGTCTTCACTCCCGGTGCCTTTTTAGGAGCCATTATAATTGGTAGAATCCTAGATGATCAAAATTCAAAAGAAAAGAGTTCAATATTCAACAAACAAATTTATTATTTAAAATATTCAATACCCATGTTTATTAATTTTATTTCAAGTTTAAATCTTAAAGTAATTTGTGTTTATTTTTTATTAAAAATTAAAATTGATATTGAATATTATATTATTATCATTTTCAAAAAAATTGAACATAAGTTATATATGATGCCATTTTAGTTGAATTTTATTTGAAATATTTAAAACTATTTTCTACATTTTTTTTTTCAAATTTTATTCTAATTTGTTAAAAAAATTTAAAATATTTTTCGTTTTTTACTAAAATTCTTACAAGTATTCAGATTTTAATTTAAATTTTAAATTATTTTATAAAATGTTATTCCGATCCCTTGTACTATTTTGTATTTTTTAATTTTTATGCTTTTAAGTATAACCTATAAAGTATAAACTGATTTATGAAAATTTTACAAGCACCTTTTACACTTTTTTTTTTTAAAAAAAAAAAATTATTTTTTTAACAATTTTAAATGTTTTTCAAATTTTTTAAAAATAATGAGTAAAAAGTTTAGGATTTTTATTAATTTTTTTTTTAATTTTATATGTTTTTCATTGTTTTTGATGTTTTTATTTTTTAAATTGTTATTATTTATAATTTTATACAGAGCTTCTAATATCAGGTGCCCTCTTGTAGAGCCACTTACGGTATTAACCTTTGAAAAATTGACCGTTAAATTAGATACTCCTATTATTTATGTTATGTCTGCCGAAAATTACAGTGATCCAATCATTGGTTTTTGAAAAATGTAACTTTGAAAAATTGACTTTTTGTTCTTTAAAATGTTATCAGTTTTTTCACAGCCAGTTTTCTCATAAACCAACCGTTGGATCACTTTAATTTTTGGCAGGCATGGCATACATAAGAGGAGTATCTAATACAACGGTCAATTTTTCAAAATTTTCACTGCAAATGGCTCTAGCATCAAGTGCACCAGATCATAGCAGTAATTTTATATATTTAATTATTTCTGTAACAAATTATTATTCATACAAAGTTTTATAAAATTAATGAACATTTTTAAAATTATTAAAAAATATCTTATACTTTATTTAAAAGTTATAGAGAAATAAGTTGTTATATAATTTATAAAATGTTAAAATTAAAAAAATATATATATCTTATCAGTAATTTTAAAAAATATCTTATCAGGTGCTCAGAGTTATAAAAATGTTAATATATCTTATTTGTAATTTTTAAAAATATATTATACAAAGTATCACCTCCTCTTACCTGCGACTCTGCGAGGCTGCGACTGCCTTCTCGGCAAGAAGGCTTACCTGCTCATATCTGAAGCTGCGATGGCTTACCGGATGCAACCACTGGAAGCTTGGCTCACCGGCAGGGATCTTCTGGCAGCGACGGCAATGTCTACACAAGTTTTCTGCCTTCTCTTTTATTCTCTCTTATTCTCTTATGATTTCTTCTTCAAATCTTCTCCAAACCAACTACAAAGGGTATACAAAGCTTCTTTTTTTTTTTTTTTTTGAAAAAAAGCAGATTATTTTGTCATGGATTCTTGATTGTCAGAAATCTCCCAGAAATTTGACTTTGGGGATGAATCACGTGATGTATCGGAAAGGCGTACATGGATGATACTCCCCGATACGTATCGTATGGGGCCGATACGTATCGTATCGGCATAAATTATGAGCTGGATCGATCCTTCTTCTGAGGATGAATCGATCCAAACTCCACTGCATCGAGGATCGATCCGGGCCACAAGATAAGATCGATCCAATTCTACCGGTGGAAAATAGGATCAATTTTATCCAAAAGATTGGATGGATCCAACTTATGCAATTTCCAAAATTTCATTAATTTTCACAGAATTTGGACCTAAAAGCATATAAAGATTATTCCTAGGTACAATGGACAACTTAAACCACCTATGGTCAATGAATCAACCTAAGTTCTAAGTCGAAATTACCTTTTTGGGACTTTAAGCCTCATTCGCAATTCGAGCTTGAGATAGAAGACTTTAGCGATTTGATTAGATTTTCTCATGCTTGATATTACAACTTGAGCTTCTAGGGATTATGTGCTTGAGACCAATCATATACTTAGGCTTTTGACATCCAAATTAGCCAACACAAAACATAATAAACCTGACACCTAATAAAAGGCTGGAGGGGAAATCTAAGACCGACATGGAAGGCTTCGTCGTAAAAGCACACATCACTAGGAAGGTTATCGGTGACCCTTATCTCTGCCCCAGCATACGAATCCTAACGGAATTAGGAATCTCAAAGTCCGCCCTGATCTTCGACTCGCGTTCCTCTCTTAGAATATTGATATGAATAAAAGGAAAAGGTGCATCAGGGAGAGGTTCCTCGACCCCTTGACTTCGGAATGATAAAGGTGGGAGCGTTTGGATAGGGTCGATGTCTAAGGGCTCTAACTCTGACCCTGACATACTAGTTTCATGATGACCACGATCTTGGGATCGAGAATGGTTGATGTTATAACCCCGACCCACCGTATATACCCCGACCTAAAACCCTAGGTAAATTTCGGTTGAAATAAAAGGAGACCAAAGAATGGACGGAAAAATTCAAAGAACGGCTGGAAAACTTAAAGGATGGTCAGGAAATTCAAGAGAATGGCCGAAAAACTCAGAAAACGGCCGGAAAATTTGAAGAAACGCCGGAAAACCCAAGGACTCTCACGGTAAAAACTCCCACAGCACCCAACAAAGATCAAAAACAGTGAAATAAACGGTAAAAAATCAATATAAGGGGCATAAGGTACTTTTAATCGGCTTAAAGTGCTATGAAGAGAGAGATTTGAAGCAAGAAAATTGCCAAAAAAATCACAAAACGCGCTCCGGTGAACGAAAAAAGCTCAGGTAGATTTTTTGAAGAAGGATGGGGTGAAATAAGGGGGGGAACTCTTCATTTTCCTTTTATATCCACAAACGTGAGAGGAGTCGCGAATGATTGCCAAAGTGTCACTCCTCAACAGCCGAGATGAAGAATGGCGTCAACATCATAATAGTCTGCCCAATCTCCACCTCGAACATGATTCCCTAGACGACACTTATCACCTCGAGCCGCAAAACACCATTTATGCCAAGCGCGCCTTTCTTCTTTCAGATCTGTCACACAGAGGTATCCTTCCACCGACCTATTTTTGTGATGAGACGCGACTTCTGCACACCTATCCAAATGTCATGAGACCAGATCGGTTGTGTCTTTCAGCATACCTATCTCTCTTTCTAGAAACAAACACGTTCAGTATACCAATCAGCTACGATAAGCCAGTGATTATCTAAAAGTCGCGTGACTAGATCGATTGTGCGTTTCAGTATACCGATCTCTCTTTCAAAAAGGCAACTATGTTGGTATATCGATCATCTACTGGAAACTCTTTTTATATCGATCCCTCTTAAAAAATCAACCATCATTAGCATTCAAAGCCCTCTTCCCGATCTCTCACAAAATATTTTTTGTGTACCGATTTGCTTCTTATCCGACTCATAAAATTTACTGATCTACAGCACTTCCAAAAATTGTCCTTACATTATAACTTTGAAAGTGAAGGGCAACTAAAGAGGGTAAATATCGGCAGTTATCCATGGCGCGACACATGTCGGGTCGGGGCTTAATTGATCGATCCTACTGATACTATCCGACCTGGAGGGGTTTTACCCAACCTTCCGGATACCACCCGATCAGTCAACATCACTCGATAAAGATAGTCAGAAGCCATCAGTTCATTCGAAATCATTACAAGACGGTACCGTCATGACAACTGATCCATACATAGTGAAGCATGGCATGATTACCAGGCAAGGAGGATCATTTAATGGCGCCATCCAACCACTTACGTCAACCATTAATTGTGATTAGAGGCAAAGTAATGTGCTCTGATGCTGACCTTCGACCTGATCTATGCCATCCATGTGGTGATCTCCTTGATCATCCCTATAAAAGAAGTCTCTCCCTCTCATAGAAGGTATGCAATTCGCACTCCATCTCTAGACTGTGTATTTTCTCTACTTGCTCTGTAAACTGACTTGATCATTGAAGCTTTGTAGGGAAACACTACACCAATGTTCACGACTGGGAACGCAGATCTATCGCGACACTAGCTCGATCCATAAAAGCACCAACCCATTACTCTTTTTCGACATCATCAATATGTACCCAAAGTCACATATATACAAGTGTGTTAAAAATTGGAAATATACTTCCAATTACATCTGCAATCCCTAACACAATTAGAAATGGCAAGTAATATGTAGCCTATTTAAGGGGAAATTGCTCTCCGTGAGACTTGTACATACAAGGTCGGTACACAGAATATATGGAATGTGATGCAATTAAGGTGCATGTAAATTTAAAACCAAATCCTTTTTAGACCTTGCCGAGGGCTAAAAGCTATTCGTGGAGGATGAGAGAGATAAAAAGTAATTTTGTTTTATAGATGCCAACAATAATAGTTATAAATTGTTTATACAAATCATTCCTTAACCCAAGGGGACAGGCCATGTATATCTCAACTCGGCTAATAAGTTTAGTTTAAATACTGCAGAACATGAATGGAGTAATTTTAGGTTACAAGTGAGAGACAAGTTTGGGCCCATGAGCTTTGCATATCCAATCTAAAAGCAACTTTGATTCAAAATAAGGCATGTAGATTTGGGTACCTTTTACAGCCGTTGTATTTGTTGGTGGCAGAGGAGATGAGCTAGTTGAAGGAGTATATTTTAGCTAGGGTTTCCCATCCCCATTACAAGTTGGTTTGGTTACCATTAATTTTTCAAGCTAAACCCAAATGAGACCCAATCCTTCACAAACCAGCATTTTGCAGGATTAAATCACCCAAAAATATTATAAACAATATTACATTCAACTACCAATTGAAAAATAAATAATAATAATAATAATAATTTCTAAAATTCAAAAAACCAACCTTAACGACAATTATCAAAATCATTGTCTAGTAATTACTATCTTCTTAACCCACTTTTGGAGTAGTGATATTAGCAATTATATAGGTTCAACAAGGATGAATTTCTAAGATCTCCTAACCTAAGATTTAGATCAATAAAAAGGTTCAATTAAGAACAGAGGGGAGATGTTAGACACCCCATGCATACTGATTGTAAAACGATTATCACATAATAGGAAAATTAAGTTATTCAAAAGTCTCTCAAGATTCAGCAGTATACCATGAAATCCACAGCATTAACGTACTTTTATACTATGAGGTTTCAAAGATAATCTAATGTAGAAGTACGCAATGGTATAAATTCTTATGTCTTGAACCTAATGGCCTATATAAAAAACATACTTTTCTCAAGGATTTGAGTATATAACACGTAATAAAATTTTCATCGAAAGATTTTACAATAAAAAATTTTTCATATAAAAATAAACATCCCTCTATATAATGCATGCAACCATATATTGGATGCATGTAGGTTGATATAAGTGTCACCAATATGATTGTGATGGTCGTAACCTACTTTAAAATGACTAGCTAGCTAGTAGGAAATAATCTAATTAAAGAGGTGAAACTAACTATTTGAAAAGTGACCAATATGAAAGTAACTATTTTGAAGATAACTTTTGAAAATTGACCATTAACTTGAAATATTCTTCTAAAAACAATCATGTTGTTAAAAGTTACAGAAAATATAATAATACCGAATTTGTGGCTTATGATCTAAAATATTACTAGCCGATGCCTATTAACTTCATTTTTAGGGGAAGGGTTGCATTTTGGGTTTGAGCTTACATATCAAAGTACATTGATATATATTTAAGGATTTTTACGGAAATGGACCTCAGAGATCAAACAATTACGAGCACGTTTGGATAAACTTATACTTCTTGTTTTTCTACTTTTAAAAGTAAAAAAATGGAAGATTTTTATATTTTCTTTAGTGCAAAATTTTGGTAGTTACTTTTAAAAGTTGAGGTGGCAAGAATTTATTACTACCTCAACTTTTAAAAGTAACTACCAAAATTTTCACACTCAAAACTTTCTTTATTTTACTTTTAAAAGTAGAAAAACAGGAAGTAAAAGCTTATCCAACGGGCCCTACGTAAATGGACCCGACTGAACTATATTTACTTTTATGAACCTCAAAAGACGAAAATACCCTTAATAGCCTAAGTTATTTATGGTTAATTAAACCATTCCAACGGTAAAATTTTTGAAATTTTTTAACATATAATCCCCAATTTTATGAATAATACCCAGAAAATGCAATAAATTCCCAATCCCCACATTAGTAAATAATTCCCAGAATACAATATAATCCCCAGCCCCCAATGTATCAAAGAATCCCCGATATACCAAATAATCCCCAATCCCCAATTTAAAGACAAAGAATTAAATACCCATCAAATCAAAATTGATGTGACATTTTTCATAATTTAATATTATTGATGTGACATTAAAGTTAACCGATTTGATTCATAAAAGTTTGATGTTGACCTATTGGGGATTGGGGATTATGTGTAAATCTGGAGATTATATTATAATGCGGTAATTGGGGATTATATGCAATATGTGGGGATTATACGTTAGGGTAGGGATTATGAAGAAAATTTGAATATTTTTCAAATTTTATAACCGTTAGAAAGGGTATTTTTGTCCAAAAAAGTACTCATAGGTCCATGAAGATAAATATAGTTTAGCCGAGTCCATTTACGTTTTTTTTTTTTTTTTTTTTTTAAATCTTTGAGGTCCATTTCCGTAAAAATCCCTTTTATTAAAAGAACAATTATAATTTGATCCCGTCAAATATCATCAATTTACACTTTACATATGTATAGTTTTAATTCCAAAAACACATTGATTCTATACGTATATTTTTTATTATTTGTGAAACTTTTCACCATCCAATTAGTCATTTGATTCTTTGATTAAAAAATTGTATTAAACTTGTCATTTTTTGCATGCAGTATTTATAATAAATTACTAATGGATATACAAGTATATCGGTGAAGTAAATAAAATTTATTAAAAAAAAGTTATGAAACTTTATTAGTATGCTTGTAGATACATTAATGATCTAGAATAAATACTGTATGGAAAAAATAACAAGATTAACACTATTTTTTAGTCAAAGAATCAAATGACTAATTGATAGAATGGTGAAAAGTGTCACAAATCAAAACTATAATGGATCAATGTATTCGAATTAGAATTACAGGGGTTTAAAATGTAAAATAGTGATAGTTGAAAGGGTCAAGCTATAATTTTTTTCTTTATTAAAATTTGGAGAGTTAAGATAAAGGGTAGATTTCTACCATTTGACAAAAAATAATTTAAAAAAAATATATATTAAAAGGACTCTTCTCAAATTAAATATGATCTAAATAAATAAAATTGATACAAAATTGATGGATCCTATTGGATTTTTTTAATAAAAATAATATTTGATTTATTGTGATGATCAAATTTATATCATGAGTTATAATTTGATGGTCAAATATTTATTTTCTCCATTTAAATTTGAGTAACCTACATAACATCTTTTTAATTACTATTATGATAGAATTTTAATTCTATCTTCACAAGTTACATATTCCTACTCCTATAAGTAGATGATTATTCTAAGACACTCATACACACTCACACATATCCTCTCTTCTCTTCCTCTATGAGTCTATATTTTTAGTTTACTTTTTATGAGTTGATTGGGCAAAGTAGGCTATTGTGTGGAGCTTTCATCTTCTCAAAGTTGTGCAAACTATGAGAAGATAACAGTGAGTGGCTGGGCTGTTGTATCCTGAAGGCGGCGTGCTTGTAAACTACTGCATTGGATATAATTTGTAGTAGCGTGAAACCTCTTAAAGAGAGCGACCTAGTCCATGGCTCAATCCTGCCGTTCTTCACTTTTTTCATAATGATTCATAATATTATGTGAGATAATATCTATCTATTATATTTTTTTAGATATAATATTGTGTATGAGTTCCAACAATTTTATGACGCTTCGTAATGA
Organism: Hamamelis virginiana; assembly: GCA_017140935.1. NCBI lineage: Eukaryota > Viridiplantae > Streptophyta > Magnoliopsida > Saxifragales > Hamamelidaceae > Hamamelis > Hamamelis virginiana. Next base: position 158,364 of record JAESVK010062625.1, read on the forward strand.
TTTAAACATATGAATGTTTAATTTTATCATAATGGAGATCACATGGGTATTGTAGTATCAAGTATTTGATATACAACCCTTTTATAAGTTATATGATTTTAATCTCAAGCAGTGATTATGAATATAATTACAAATAGGAATCGCATATGATGATGTCAAAAATGGGGGAATAGAATGGACGGTCTAGATGAAATCGAACTGGTGGATTAGATTGTCGATCCGGGGGGGGGGACCTGCTTACATCGGTGTGGTGTTCTACCTGCAAAGCTCCGACGATCAAGTTAGAGATCAAAGATTGCAAGAAGAGTCTTTTTGGTAAGGGAATGTTACGTACCCGTATGAGTGGTGTTACCTTCCTCTTTTATAGGGCGATCATCTGAATCTGTACTCAAGTGGCTTGTCCTATTTATGTTACGCCGTTCGGGGGTATGATCGGAAATGCACCATTAGCGTAACAGTCTGTCGCTATCAATTTGCAGTAGATTGTGTGGATCGTTGCAGGGGTCAGAACTTGTCGGCGAAGATTCGCTTTTGAAATGATGAGTCTGTTACATGAGATCGGCAGACCCTTGAGAGATCGGGTAGTTTCAGTCTAATAGACCGTGCATCATTTAGAATATTTGGATCGGGTCCATTCCGTATCATCGGGTATGTGCCTATCTATGTGTAGTTCATCAGTTCGGTCGACGGTAGATTCAGATAATATCACTCATTACCTGATTGGAATACTACATCCACGTGTTAGATTCAGATCGGTCGACGGTTTTACCCTCATCAGCATATAATTGTGAATTTATATTGTATTACATATAATTGTGGCTTTGTTGATTACGATCAATTTTCCATTAATTTGTTGAGATTTTTTGTGATGATGAATGGTTTTTCAATAGCTTTGTTGGGAGTTGTAATTTTATAATTTATTCATGCTCACATAATGGTGAAATTTACATATAGGATTTGAGAAAATTGAATTATATAAAATCAAGATATTACATACATATATATATATATATATATATATATATATATATATATATATATATAGAGCTGATCCTATCAACCTGTCCTGATGGGAGCCAAGGTCAGCCCAACTGCACACAGCCCTTGGATTTCATTAACCCATGATCGGATGGCTGAAATGGCTTATGGGAGAAACACGCGGGTTAGGCTTCTTTTGGGTATAACCCGGTTGCTACATGGGTTATTCACATTCCCAAATCAAAAGACGACCAGCCAAATTTCGAAAATTTCGAAATTTGATTTTCGAGATGAAAAAGAGAGAGATAGAGTGAGTGAGCTCCGGAGAGAACCACGCCGGAGATGAAGGGCTGACTAGTCGACTACGCCGGAGAAGAAGAAGAACCATCTGCTACAACCCGTCTGCTACAACCCTCTGAAATCGAAAATCAAACCCTATGAAAACCCATCCCCCCCAAACCAGATCTGGTTCCCGAAGTGAGTGAAAGAGAATAAAGAGAGGGAGAGTGCGCGAGGGAGAGAGAGGGTTTCAGTCACACGAAGGAGAGAAGAGAGGGTTTCAGATCTGCGAAACTCGGAAACCGCAAGCTCGCCGCCACGCCTCTCTCCACGCCGGAGCCCTCTTGAAGCTCTCTTGGTCAAAACTCGCACCTAAGGTACAATTCTAGGGTTTTTTGTTGTTGTTGTTGTTGTTGTTGTTTTAGAAATGAAATGTGGGGTTGTTGTGTTACATCGATTTTGTGGATGATTTCAAAGTTTTTGAAAATTTTTTATGTAAAAATCATAGTCGGGAGGTTTGTAATGGACTCATGTGTTTGGGTGCCAAGAAAAAGGGGGAAAAATTTTAAAATTTGTTTGGATTGCTAACAGTCGGCTGTTAGGATGAATCAGTCGACTGCTAGCAGGGGCTTCGACTTAGAAGAAAAACACCCTCTCTGTCGGTCGACTGATGAATTCTAACAGTCGAATGTTAGCATTTTCTTGGAATTTTTTTTCCAACAAATGCTATCACCACAGGAACATAAACCATATTCTAGTGTGGTAGTGTTGTTAATTTGTTACGGTATTCACAAAATATGGGTCATTTGATATTATAAAATATATGATTGTACAATGCTCTCATCTATTTTCAATTGATGGACCCCTTCTATATATCATTGTAACTCCTTCATTCATAAAGGATTGTTTGTGTATTCTCCCGTGGTTTTTTCCCGAAAGGGTTTCCATATAAATCTTGGTGTCCATGTGTTTGTGATTTGGTTTACATTACAATTTATGCATATGTCATACATATGTTGTGTTGATGTTCATATGAATGTTAATTATGGTTGATTAAGTGGTAGATCTTGATCTAATTTGGGATTTTTCAGAATCTAAAATTTTAATTTTACTTTTTAATGTATCACATATGCTTGCCAACGAGCAATTTTGCCTTAGAAACATGTTGCAATTGATATGAATAATCCAAATTTGAAAAGTTACGAATTTGGATTGTGTGCTAATGTCTCTCATGATATCTCTTATTCCCTATTCCTTAAACTTACATGAGGTGGCCCAACTATTGATTTGTGGATTTCTTGAATTGGGAATATAATCTTTCTGTTTCTTAAATAGGATATTTCCTGCTTAATGAACAACCATTTCTGACTAATGGCAAATTGTTTTTCATCATAAATTGAAGTGATGTAATATTGCTGCATAATATAAGTTTATGAGAACTGATAAACACTGAGTGGACATTGGTGTATAGGATGTAAGATTCAAAATGTATCACACACACAAAAACACATTTAAAATGAAATGGAAAATGTTATTGACAACGATTATATCTAAATATCCCCCAATATTGCAGTATAAATAATAATGACAAGACAAATCAGTTATCCACTCCTATGGCTTGAGAGTTTGGGATAAGCAGAAGCTCAAGCTTTGCAGGAACATAAACTATAATAGTTTGCTGAGAACAACAATCAGTAAAATTAATCACTCAAGAACTACATCGAGTTTTCCATAATCAAGATTATATTTGATTTAGTTGGATTTAAATGAACAAAATTACATGCCCAAAAATGTTTCGAGACTATTGGAACTTTGTCTCTTGATATGATTTGACATTTAATCTATTAGAGCATGTCGCATACTCGCATATGCAAGGCAAAAAAACGAAGAATGCAAAATAAGAAACACAAGCTAATATTTATTCATAGTACAAGTTGTCATGTGGGGAGGGAAAGTCATTTTTGGGCATTCAAGATTAGACAAGATTCGGGCAAGGTCATAAAGTTTACCTGATACCAAAAACAGGCTGCAACGATAGGGATAAAAGTAAATGAAAACCTGCCATGCAACCTGTTACATTACTGCAATAATTCCCAGGAGTTGTTTTATTGTAGAGGCAAATCCACCAATCACATATGGGATGTTCATATCCACTGCACTTTGGTCTGTAGAAGCCTGTAAAAGAAAAGATAGTCCAATGAATTTTAACACTCAAAATAAATCTAAAAAAAGAATGCAAGAAAGGCAAATGCTTAACAATGCTACCTAAAGCAATGTAATGTTTTAATATCATCAAGAATGCCTCTATTAGCTCACCAAATAGAAAATCATTACATATATGCATACTGTTACTTACTCTGTTTAGTATCCGTCCACTTGGGGTGGCATCGAAGAATGACATGGGAGCACTAAAAATACACAAATGCACTTTATTGAAGAGTAGAGAGGCAGTCTTGTACCCAGCAGTTATAATAAGAATGTTTCTTGGACAGTCTATTGGTCTGCATCATATCAAGAAGGTGATGAGGTGAAGCACGATATATAAAGAATATTTAGTAATGATTTGAACACTTCTATAGTATAAAAAGGGGGGAGTGAGAGAGAGATAGAGAGAACTTTCACAATAAAACTATTTCACAAAAAGAAAAGACAATATGATGATTACCAGCATCTTATTAGCATATGTTTCTTTTAATTAAAGTAAGCTTGAAGTTAATAAGTATTTGTGAGATATCTATTTTGAAAAACTAACTGTTGGATTAGATACTATATTTAAGCATGCCATTCATGAGCGTTAATTAATGTGGCCTTTCATAGAGACTATCCTGTCATTGTGGATTAGATACTTTATGGGCTGTTTTGATGCATTTTAAAGTATAGGGGCTATAGTGAAACAGAGCAATACTATAGAGACTATCCTGTCATTGTTTCTTTTCATATGTATCTTATTTTATGGGCTTCAATCTATATGTTTTGTTTCATCACACCATATATGCTAATATCTGTCTTGGAAACTTATTCCAAATTCCAAATTAGGTTGTACACTTGTGCTATATGGCTCCACCAAGAACAACTTCAAATGCAAAAAAAAAAAAAAAAAAAAAAAATTGGTGCTGAATCTAGTTCAAAGCGAAGGAAGAATTGTGGATGGGATACGAATGAATTTGTGTCTGAGGAAGCTGCTGCAAAACATGAGTCGGATATGGTATATCGTTCTATGGTTTATGGTAAACCCGTTCTCAAACACTTTCTAGGGAGTTGTATTCCCATGTTACATGAGAAACTAACTCGTATGAGTTGGTTGGATTTCTTGGCGATAAGGGAAAACACATACCCCATTTTGGTGCAGTTATTTTATGCCAATCTATCTGTCGACGTAGATAAGTATTGCATCACTGCTAAAATTAGGGGCTCAGATATTATCCTATATTTCTCGGACATTGCCAAACTATTGCAACTTCCAAGGGGCAAGTTCTATGTTTTTTAATCTAAAATTTGGCCTAAGCACGAGTCATTTGATGTTATGGCAGCACTTAAGCTTATCTGTGCACATGACAACTTCTCTGAACCATTTCGTCCCAAGGCTTCCCAACTCAATTTCGAATCCAGACTGATGCACCATTTCATCACATACAATATCATTCCTAGAGCGGGTAGTCGTGACGATGTGTCGTATATGGATGTGTTTTACTTTAGGCAGTTCACACTGGTTTCCCTATTGACATACCATACATAATTGCCCGCAACATGATACTTAGCATGAATAAGTGCTCTAGTGCTCTTCCTTATTGTGCATTAATCACACTTGCATTGAAGAGTTTTGGTGTAAAACTTGATAAAGAAAAATCCAAAACTCCGCATGAATCTTATTCTGGAACTTCATTGCTGCGCATGGGATACGAAATGCATGGTCAGAAATGGGTGAAGAAAGGCGTAGCCGAAAATGCATCTTCGCGACCTTCCACTTCATCTCAGAAAAACAGCTGAAGTAGACGAGTCTTGAATTTCCACCCCATCCTCAATGCAAGGCATACCTAACTTTGCTGCCTTTGTCCACCTCTTCAGTATGTATTTCTCTGGTAAGGTTAACACTTGCCTTATTGTGAAGAAGGCCACCATGTGTCTGCAAGGTATTTCTTCCCACTCAAATTTTTTACAACTACATTTAACCACATCGTTACACTTATCTTCCACCAATCTCCGCATCTTCTCCTCGCCACTTGCATGTGTGACATCAAAAATAATACTGTTATGATCATCACTTGTAACATTTAAGATGAAGAACACACTTTCTAACAACTCATCTTGGAATTTCATAAAAATTGTACGGGTATAGATACCCGCCATTTGTGACTCCATGAGCATCCTCGTTTTAAGTTGAGGCTGTTCATCGATGTCAACATGGTCGGCAGTTAACTCTGTATGTCGTTGCTTCGCAAGTGCCCTATCAAAGCATGTGACAAAATCCATTAAAGAATTGTTTCGGTTGAAATATCTTTTGAAAAAAGAATGAGAACTTTCAGCACGTTGACTACTAGACATTCCAGCTGAAAAAATATGCTTAACATATGCCGGAATCCATTTTTCACGTAGACCAAACATTGTTGCCAACCATCCATTCCCTTGCAACTGACTTTCCTCAATTATAGCATCCCACCGAGTATTAAACTCATCTTCTATCTCTGAGTCCCAAATGCATTTTTTAAAATGAGGATAAAAATCCATATATGTTTTTGTATGAATCTTTTCAGAGAACTTTGTCAAAATGTGCCAAATGCAGTACCGATGAAAAGTGTTTGGGAGCACTTGGGCAATTGCTTTGGACATTGTTGGGCATTGATGGGTCTTGGTCAGTTATTATCATTTTAGGGGGATCACTTGGCATAGCTTTCAACCATTGCTCGAACAGCCAAATAAATGAATCAGTGGTCTCATCTCCTAGGAATGCAGCCCCCAGCAGGATGGTTTGACCATGATTGTTTACCCCAAGCAATGGTGCAAAAATCATACTGTACTTGTTGGTTTCATACGTTGTATCAAACACAACAACATCACCAAAAGCTCTATACGCCCTTCTAGAAGTAGCATCCGCCCAAAAACAATGAGTTAGACAGTTCTCATCGTCGGACTCAATTGTAAAAGTAAATGAAGAGTTTTTTTCTTGTTCTGAAATGAAATAATCATAAAGCATTTCTGCATCATGACCATCAAGTACTTTTCTCAAATCTCTATTCGCATTTCTGATATCCCTCTAAGTGCATCCTATGCTTTGTAACCCACCAGCCTGTAACTCCAGAATACTAATTTGCTGATGGGTAGGGATGTCTGCAGCAGCAAGCTGTTGCGTGAGAGACTTCTGAGCTTCTGAAACTTTACAATGAGACCTCAAAAAATGGACTATTTTAGGGGTTGCAAGTGGGTGTGTGTGCTCCTCAATGAATTGTGAAACTTTGTAGTTGGAACTTGATTTGAGCAAAACAACACCAAGTTTTTCCTTACAACCCTCCCGAGAAAGCCCACGCACCCTTTTCGGATCACTAATGGGCTTTATCCTCTTCACACCTTCTTTATAACACACATACTCCTTCCTCCTAATCTGATTATCCCCACCGTTATGACTAGAGCCAATTCGAACATTGAACCCACCCTCTCTCGCGTAGTTATTATAAAATTCAAAGACCTTGTCCAATGAAGAAAATTCTTGGCCAACCATAGGTCTATGACCATGCATGACTTGAGGGATATAATGCATATCGGAATTTGATGAAGAAAAGTCATCAGGTTGCTGAGTATTTGGCCCTTCATAATTACCCTCTTCTAAGTTAATTGGCACGTCATCCATTTCACTTTCCATTTACTGTATAAGGTTAAAACTAGGCATTAATCAACAATATTCAAAGACAATAATAAAGAAATTTTTTTTAATATGTTAGAAAGGGTGGACCTACATCTTCTTGCGCTATTGTTACATGTGTACATAAACCATATAAACCATATAACTACAAAATATCAGTATTCTATAGTTAAAGCAGACTAAGGTAGAAGACATTTAGTGAATAGAGAACTGTCAAATACACATCTAATTTTAAAGCCGAAAGTTGAAAAAATATGTGAAGATTTTGATATGTGACTACATGGTTTGAACATAAATTCAAAAAGATATGTGAAGAAATAGTTCTCCAAAAGTGATTATAGAAAAAACTAAAGCAAACGGGCCTAAATTAGAAAGAAGATGAATATGATGATTATGATTATGACTATAGAAGACTTTGTCGAATATATACATATATAGAATTGTAAATTTGTCAGTGAGATGGAATTTAAAACTGAATTAAGAAAGAACAGTAAAACACAATCAGAAGCAGTCTGCACAAGGAGATAGATACTCCACTATATTTGTCTTCACAATAATAATTTTGTAATTTATAAATCCCTAGCTGATTCATATATTAATATTTTTCTGTGTCGACTGTAAATAATATTTATCGATCTTGTGGAAGAAGGGTTAGGCTGGTTTATGGTCCTTTGCCAATTAAGTTGTTTCATTTTAGAGGGAATTGAACTTAGCTAGTCAACTAAACATGCCTAAATGGAACCCACATGTTTTGTTTCTGATATCATACATATGCATGGTGAAGATTATTTAATAACCATGAAAAAAATAAAATAAAAATAATTGTTTAGAATTTCTTCATGTTAGAGAAGTCCATTGTGGAATCTTTGATGGATATGTTATATATGATACGATCGAGAGTCGAACTAATAATTAATTTCTTACTTTTATATCAATAAATAAAAAACCCATATATGGAAAAAAATAGAATTATTTGACAAGTCGTTAAGCAACTAGTTTTTTAATTAATCTTATTAATCTTATTTGGACCACATCGATCAATCTTTGTAATTGAAATATTACAAAGATTATAATCACTATAAGAAAAAAAAATAATAATAACAAAATTGATGCTAACAGTCGACTGTTACAATGTAGCAGTCGACCGACAGAGAGCCTGATTTACCTTCAAGTTCCATCCATGCTAACAGTCGACTGTTACATGCTAACAGCCGACCGATACATTTAAAAAAAAAAAAAAAAAACGACAAAAACCTAACCATCCCGCCTTTTCCCCCATTTTCCCGGCAACCAAACACTGTATTCATAGAAAAAAAAAATAGATTTCACAACCCAACCATCCATGGTAACACCCACTTGTTTTTCACAAATAAAATTTCACATCCAACCCGACCAGACAACAATATTCCTACAAAAACAAAAACTCTTCTAAAAAAACCCTTATATATAGACATCAAAGAAAAAAAAATTTTGGGTTTTTGTGGGTTTGCGGGTTAGCTTGGTTAGGACGCTCTGGCGACGCAAGCTTCTTCTCCGGCGAGCTTGCGATGGTTCTTCATGGGTGGGTGCAGCGGCGAGGTGGCTTCTCTCTCTCTCTCGCTCTCTTTCTTCTCTTTCTCTCCCTTCTTTCCCAGATCTGGAAGTTGAGGGTTCTTCTTCCTTTTCTCCCTTATTCTTCTTCTCCGGCGTAGTCGACTGGTCACAGGGTTTGATTTTCACAGGGTTTGATTTTCGATTTGAGAGGGTTGTAGCAGACGGGTTGTAGCAGATGGTTCTTCTTCTTCTCCGGCGTGGTTCTCTCCGGAACTCACTCTCTCTCTCTCTCTCTCTCGTCTCGAAAATCAAATTTCGAAATTTTCGAAATTTTGGCTGGTCGTCTTTTGATTTGGGAATGTGAATAACCCATGTAGCAACCGGGTTATACCCAAAAGAAGCCTAACCCACGTGTTTCTCCCATAAGCCATTTCAGCCATCCGATCATGGGTTAATGAAATCCAAGGGATGTGTGCAGTTGGTTGACCTTGGCTCCCATCAGGACGAGCTGATAGGATCAGCTCTGTATATATATATATATATTTGTTGGTTTTGATGAATGAACAAGAAGTTTTGCTAAAGCAAAGCACACTGCCCATTCACGGCCAATGTTTTTGCTTGTAAGTTTTCTCTCCATTCGTTGGTATATTCATGATGTCATTTAATTATTGAATTTCTAAAATTTATTACTACATTTTCATGCTTGGATCAATATTTACCAAATTAATTACTGATTCCAAATCCATGCAAATATTTATACGAGATTAATGTTTGCTAACATAAACAGTCCATTTCCTAATTCGTGTACTGAAGCAAGTCTTATATTAAAAGGGTTTGTTCTTTACTTACATTTTATCATGTTTGCATGTGTATGATTTTTTTTTTTTCTACTATATCTGTCTCTCCATTCTTCATTTGAGCCAGATTTCTGAAAAGAATTGTTGAGATGATACTTACATAGTTTCCTTTGTGCTTGATGGGTTATGAGATTGGTGACTACTTGAGATTTATTTGTGTTAATTTCTTCAAAAATCAGTTGGTATGAAAATTTTGTCAAATCATTATATCACTCATCAAATTGAGAGTTTGACTTATGTGAATTATTTATTTTCTCCATTTAAATTTGAGTAACCTACATAACATCTTTTTAATTACTATTATGATAGAATTTTAATTCTATCTTTACAAGTTACAAATTCCTACTCCTATAAGTAGATGATTATTCTAAGACACTCATACACACTCACACATATCCTCTCTTCTCTTCATCTATAAGTCTATATTTTTAGTTTACTTTTTATGAGTTGATTGGGCAAAGTAGGGTGTTGTGTGGAGCTTTCATCTTCTCATAGTTGTGCAGACTATGAGAAGATAACAGTGAGTGGTTGAGCTATTGTATCCTGGAGGCGGCGCGATTGTAAGCTACTGCATCGGATATAATTCGCAGTAGCGCGAAACGTCTTAAAGAGAGTGACCTAGTCCGTGCCTCATCCCTGCCGTTCTTCATTTTTTTTTATAGTGATTCATAATATTATGTGAGATAATATCTATTTATTATATTTTTTAGAAATAGTATTGTGTATGAGTTCCAATAGATCCTACCCGAAAGACTTTGAAATCTGGGGGTTATGCTTTTCCTAAAGTCATCACATGAGTTCAGACTGTTTATGATTATTCAACATTAGGCATCAATATCACTTGACTTTAAGTTTGACTTGGCATGCTCATCTTGTCAACATATTTAGGGCACGTACCCCAGCTGTTATTACTTATTAGGATAGTGACAACAATAATCCCCTAGCTAATATATATGCTTTTTTAATTAATATGGGCAATTATGTGACACCAAGTAATTAAAATAGTCACATAAGTCATCAAAATAAGCCAAAGTTAGAATCCTATGGTCTATTTGAATTAAGGCGAGATTAAATACAATGAAAAAAAAAAAGTAATCTTAAACTTTTAGAACTTAGTAGTCAATTAGAGAATTGAAGATTTGGTGATATAATGAAATTCGGTTTTTTTTTTTTTTTTAAAAAAAAATTTAAATTTTTTGGTTTTTTTTTTTTTTTTTTTTTGTAAAAGTCTCTCACTTACTAAAATTATACCGTTAAGGACAATGATATATCATTAAGGACATTAAGCATCACTACAAGAAAAATTGGCATTAGCAACCAACATTTAGTTAGGGTCGAAAAAATCATTGCTAAATGTTCCTTTAGTAAGGATTATTCATTGGTCCTTACTAAAAGTTTGATAAATTTCAAAATATCCTAATTAGTAATATTATTTAGTTAGGGTCATCCAATAATCCTTACTAAAAGTCATTTATAGTAAGGATCATTTGGTGACCCTAACTAAATATCATTTCTTAGCACTAAAAGTTGCCTAATTTTTTTTTTTACAAATTTTCAATTTTTTGCAAAAGCTAATTAACAAAAAATACATTTAAAATATTCTTAAATACTAATTAATTAAAAATACTTTATAAATAAAGTATTTATTAAATAAAGTATTAAATGATATATTAAAAAGTAAAGCTGGGACTATTCTCGAAGGTGGCACAAAAACCTATCCGGATCGAACTCTTAGTAAGCAAGAGGGCCTGGAAGGAGGGAGCGGGGCTAGAGCTAGCAGCAGCCCCTTAGCGCAAGGGGTCTTAGAAGATACAGCAGCTGGAGTTAAGTTGAAGAGCCTATCAAATGGATATCCAGCCCCTTAGCCCAATATCAGCTCTACCTTTAAAAAAACCAGTCATTGGCGTATACTGTACAGCATTAGCTTTAAAAAACTATTTTGATTTGCTTCTTGTCCCAAGTCAAGATTTTTGACTTGGCTTCATATTTGTTCAATATCACTCTTCTCTCACGATGCTCATTTGGTATGAATGTGATTTTCCTCGATTCTCACCGAATCTGTCTCACTCTTCCCTAATTCTCACCGATCTTCTCTTTCACAGTCTCACTCTTCTCTCACGATGCTCCGATCATTCCATCACCGATCCTCTCTCTCTCTCTCACCGATCATCTCTCTGCCCTAATTCTCACAGACCGTCCCATTGCCAGCAAAGGAGATCGACCGTCGTCGTGACATCTCAAGTGGTTCTCTTTACCTCTTACCGATCTTCTCTCTCCTTCTCTTTGCGCTGACTCTCTCTCACTCTTCTCTGTGCCCCCACAGCAAATAGAGTGAAATCAGAACCGCTGCAAGAGCTGATACTGCCGCCGACAAGAAGTAATGCTGGCAAGAGCTCTAATAGCTTCTAGAATTGCTGCCGACAAGAAATAACACCTGTAAAAGTTGTTTTGATTAAATTGAAATTATTTTGTGCTCTGTGAGTTTGATTGAATTTCTTTGCACTCTTTTTTCCTATCTTATTTCCACACTGAACACTTTATTATCAGTAATGGATTGATCATGATTCCTTATATGTAGATGGATTTCATAGCATCAATAGGATTAAAATGAAAGTGTTATGGATTCTATTCTATTCTGATTTGAATTTCTTTTCCTTTTTTTTTTTTTTTTTTGCTTTGTGGATTTTCCTAATTGATGATTGAATTGAGACATTTTATTATAAATTTTGTTTATTGTTCATCCTATTTGAATCTTTGACTATCTTGAAATTTATTGAATATTGAACTTCATTAATGTTACCTGCAACCTGTTCGTTGAAAATCCCCAATGAATTTTTTTTTTTTGTTTGTGTGTCCAATGTTATAAAAAAATATTTTCATCTGCCAAGGTTCTTTGTAGAGTTGGTTGCAGTCCCCATTCCTGTTCCACGTTTTTCCAAGTAACATTGAATATCTTCCTCCCATTATATTGCATTATCCCATGGGAAAGTTGATCTAGACGAATTCAATAGAGATGAGATTTCGTTGTTGCTTCTTTCCAGTATGAGTTTACAAGAAAGGAAAACTCCACATTTCAGAGGACTTCTCTTCCTTCCATTACCTTCTTTTTCTAATGCTTGAGTCTTATTTAACGATATGTCTACAGACCCATTAGCAATCCGTGATAAATGCTGTATAAAAAATAAAAAGTCTACCACCATTTTTTAGTCAAAAAAATTCACAGAAGGGGTAATTTGAAAACCATTAATAGTTCAAAGGGCCAACATGAAAATGGCCTATAGTTCAGAATGGCAAAGTGTAATTTTTCCTTATTATTATTATATATTATATGCAACATGCAATATTCTTTTATAGTTTTTATAACATTATAAATTTAAAATACAATAATTCCAAAAAAAATATAATATATATATTTTTAATTTTTTAAACCTAATTTAAAATGCAAACTATTTTTATTTTCCCTCTCTATCTTAAGTCTTAACATAACCATTTTTAGTTCCCATATCTATCTTAAGTCTTAACATAAGAACAAAAAGTAGACAAGTCTACACTCCTTTTAAAAAAAAATGTAGACAAGTCCACACGTTTAAACGTGTGGGGACATAAGAGGATGCACGCCACATTTCATGTCATTGACATAAGAGGATGCAAAGGAGACGTGCAATGCATGTGCTTGATTCTTGATACATGGACCACTAAAAATTGAAAAAATAAAAAATAAAAAATAAAAAACAAAAAACAAAATAAAATAAAGTTATCCGTCTTTTTGTCTTTTGTTTCTATTGAAAAGATAATTAAAAAGTATCTTCATGCATGGTTCTAAGTAGAAATAACAATTTTCTATCAAGAAGCAAAATGGAGAGTACAACCAGTGTTAATACATTTAATGGAGACAAAATCATAAAATAAGTATGACCTTATTTTAGTGGTACTATATGCAAACCATTGGATTTTCAGTCCACACGGTTGGATTTTGAAAAGATCAGAAGTCGTCACCTTGTTTTTAAGGAATAAGAAAATCTTAAAAAAAACATTTTATTTTGTTAAAAAAATAATAATAAATCAACCCCTTAATTTTGAAAAAGCATGGTCAACTAATGAAAGATGGATTCAAAGACTAAATTATGAACGAATCAAAGATGGTTTCGAAAGCTTGGTTATGACATGGAAAAGTTCTAAGAACACATCTTGTAGGCACCCACCTTATCCTAATTAAAAATCTCCTAATTTGTTTTTTTTATTTAATATCTTATCCACATATGCACATATCAACCCGTCGTAATTAAACTAAACAGGCAGACAAACAAACAAACAAATAAGCAAAATCCTAAAAATCTAGGACACATGGTATCCTTGGACGGATTTGAGCTCTATTGACGCCTATGTATCTTACTAGTTTCTTAGTAAGCTTCAAAATCCACATAGTTTGAAGTAGCGAATGACTCATCTTATCGTAGAAAACTACATATATTTATGCCAAACCTTATCCTAAGGTTCCTAATGAGTGGATTGAGGCTCCGTCTCACAAGGCCAAGTTGTCAGCGGATTGTATGAGTAAGACTAGTAAGATTGTTGAGTCTTCTACTAGATTCGATTGTGGGACGAATCCTTTTGAGGTGCTCTCCTCTGCTACTGATTCTGATCCCCTTCTAGGTAGTGATCATTTTGATGATCCCATTGTTGACCCTCCTAGTTCTACTAGAATGAGATTACATGATAAATTACATGGCTTTAAGAATGCTAGGAAAAAGGGTGTAGACCATTAGGTTGGCAGTTTTTCCCCCTAGCCTCTTGGGTTGTAAGAGGTTTTCTTTTGTAGGCTTGGGTGGTTGGTTGGCCTCTTTGGCTGTGTAGCTTCGGTTGTTGCCTGGATGGCTTTTGCGCTGTATTTCTTTTTTGGTAAATATATTTCTTAATTATCCAAAAAAAAAAAAGTTATCTTTGAAAAATTATATTTGCTTTATAACTCTTTTAATCGATAATCCTATCTCATTTAAGACTATCCGAAAAAGAGTTTGTTTTGAGAAAATAACTCTTTTATCTAAAAAATTTGATTTCGAAAATAACTCTTAATCTAAAAGTCACATTTGAAATATAGTTCTATAATATGAATTGAATTTGAAATAAGACTCCTCAATTTAAATTAAACTAAGACTCCAATTAAAGAATTAAAGTTTAACAGAAATTAGGATTTTTTTTATCCAAAGAATCTTATTGGAAATATGATTATTATCCTAGCATTGCATTCGAAATAAGATTCTATTCTTAAGACTTTGATTTTGAAAGAATTTCTTTTAAAAATGTTTTTTTTTTTTTTTTTTAAGAGTCCAATTTTATAAACAAAAATTAATTTTCAATTAAAAATAGAAATTTATGTGAAAAATGAGTCTCTTTAGACTAGGGTCCTAATTGAGCTAAAAGTCTAGCATGACCGCAATTCCTACGATAAAGTGAGTCCTACGAAGGTAAGACACCTCACCTAAACCTAAAGTTTCTAACATACAATTAATCTAAGTTAATCTAGAGGTTAAATTCGACAAAAATTAAGGTTCTAGTGCTCATAAGCATGTTTCTAAGTTATAATTCGAATCTGGACAAAAGCTAAATCATACTTAAATCATGCTTTAACAATTAACAATAAAAATGATGAATATGCAAACCTAAATGCTATTACATAATTCTAGATGCAATTTCTATGCTAAAACTGCCTAAAATTAACTCAAGCCTGCATTTAAAGTCAATTTTAAATTCTGGATAGAATATCCAATTAACTAGAAATCAATAATTAATACATAATAACATGAAAAATGCAAGCCTATGCATTCCTATATGATCCTAGCATACCAATTGGGTGCCATATGGGCCTAAAAATGATTCTAACATGCCTTAAAAGTTAAATTACAAAAACAAATCCTAATATGGAATTTATCAACTAGCATGGTCCTATATGCAACTATACCAAAATTTATGCAAACTACTTTATATACTATTAATATCAATTTATTTTTTGAAAAATCAACCGTTGAATCAATGTGATTTTTTTACATTATTGATACGTATAAGTGGAGCATCAAATCCAACGGTCAGTTTTTCAAAATAAATATTCTAAATTGATCAGGAAGAATAAAAATGAAGGAAAAAAAAAACGAATAAAATTATTGAAATAAATAAAAACATCAGCTCCAGTTGATATTGTTAATTATCTTCATTTCATGCAAACGCGTGGGAACATGAGAGGACACCCTTTCCCTTCCCCAAGTGGAAGAATAACATGTGATAGGCGATAGGTCTTTAACTTATCTTATACAAGAAGACAAAAAGATATACATTTGCTTACTCTTCCAACCAACCATTCACCATCTAATAAATTGCTTACTTTTATTAGCATAGAAAACGATTATATATATATATATATATATATATATATATGGGACAGGTTCCCCTTACACCCTATTTTGACACTTATGTTTATACCCCGTTTTCAAATACAATTGTAAATAGAAAATTTTGAGAAACCGACCGTTAGATTAGATACTTATCTTATGTTTGTCATGTATGAAAAAAATCGAAGTGATCCAACGGTTAGTTTTTAAAAAATATCATTTTGAAGAACTATTAGTTTTTTTATTAATTAAAAACATAACAATTTTTTATAGTGACATTTCTTAAAATCTAACCATTGGATCACTATGATTTTTTTCACACATGATATGCATAAGAAATGTATTGAATCCAACGGTCGGTTTCTCAAAATATCTATCATAGATAGTGTTTTGAAAACGAGGTATAAACATAGGTGTCAAAATAGGGTGTAAGTGAAACTTGACCCTATATATATATATATAGATAGACTGCACATCTCAGGTTGCTAGCCAGGCATTGAACCATTCATGTTGTGCCTCTTTCTACCAAATTTCCTCGCACCTTCTTTCTCTTACAAGGCAAGCTCAATTTTCTTCTCTTACATCTCAAAAGTCTAAGAGTAAAGTTTTTACCTCTTTTGTCTTTTTATTTTTATTTAAAAAGATAACATAGATAAAATATATATCTAAGTTAAGAGTCAAGTTCTAGTGATATATGGTTCTTATCCATGGTTTTGTACATGGTTTGCAAAATCATATATGAAATAGGTATTCTGAAAACCAACCGTTGGATTAGATGATCTGGTTGTACGCATCATGCATGTCTTCCAAAAATTATATTGATCCAACGGCTACTTTTTAAAAAATATTACAGTTTTAAAATAAACTGTAAAAAATTATGAAAACTGTCACAGTTTTTCATAGTAGATGTTCTGAAACCGTTGGATCAATGTGATTTTTGACAGACGTAAATTATATAAGCTTAATATTTATCCAATGGTTGGTTTCTTAAAATACATGTTCCAAATATGATTTTACAATTAACCATATGTCAAACCATGGGTAAGAACAATGTGCCACTGGAGCCTATTGTTAAGGTATTAGAACCGGATCAAAATTTGAGCTGTTAGATAGTTAGTTTTTGGATTAATTAAGCGATTCATTTGGTTGTTGATTGATCTAGTCAACCCATTAAACCAAATTATAACTAGCTAGCTAGTTAATTATAAAGTTCCGTACTTCTAAATTACTCAAATAGTTTTAAAATTTCAGATTTTATTAGGGGATTTTGTCCATGGGTCCTCATTTAAAAGCTTTTGCTTCAGAAAGTCCTGGACGGAACTCTATGTGGCCAACAATCCTTTTACACTTTTTAGGGCAAAACTATCCCTACAACATATTCTAGCCCTTCACGTTTATAAACGATGAATCAGAGAGAAAGAGATGAAAGCAGGGGATGGATGATGCAGAACAGTTGCAGAATAATTCCTAACATGGAGGGACCTCTAAAAACAAAATCGGAAAAAACACTAGTAGAGAGAGAAGGGTCAAACGTCAGAATTGCGTGAAATTCGGTGAGTGACTTGGAATTGATGTGTTGTTCAATACTCGCGCGTTTTTGTTATTTTTGGTAATAATGTGCTGCTTAATTTCGGAAGTTGCAGTTCCCGTTTGGAGTTGTCCTTTTACCGGATTGCTGCTTAAGTTTAAGGCTTTTGATTTATGCTTTTAATTAGAATTTTTCTATTTTTGGAAGTTTTAGTATTTTTCCTTATTTTAGTTATTTCTTTCCTAAAGTTATAGTTCTAGTCGAATTAGGTTTTGCAGCCTATATAAAGGCTATTTCTTTTCATTGTAAGGTTAGCTTTTATTTCAATAAAGAATTTTCTTTCTGAGATTTTATTCTCCGAGCTCGTGGATTTGAGTGTGTTACTCTTTTGTTCGTGGATTCAAACGATTTCCCAAGAAGCAGGCGGTGCCCTACTTCTTCATAAGCTTCCGCTACGTCAGTTGGTATCAAAGCAGGCTTAATCCTATTCAGACAGCGAACGCACAGAACGAACGCGAAGTCCTTGACGGTGGTGACCGTGAGGAAAATATTATTACAGGGGCTGAATTCAGAATTTTCTAGGGTGAGACCCAACAGGCACAACGTGAGACTCAACAAGCGTTGTGGGAGGTCCAAGCGACTCTTGCTAGGCTGACGGCAAGGAATAATCAGTGGGGCGATGATCCTACGGGTCGTCAACCTTATCGAGAGAGGGCTGAAGTTGTTCGTGAACGCCATCCAGAGATTTCACGTAGGCAGCTAGTCTATGAGGATCACCTGAGTGAGGATGCGGAAGATGCTGAAGGCATACTCCGGAATAATCGGAAGGGTTACCAAGGGGAGCAAGACCGACAGACCTTTTGTATGAAGATGGACCTGCCCAGTTTTAATGGTCAACTTCAGATCATGGGGTTTCTTGATTGGTTGGTATTAGTCGAGAGGTTTTTCGATTATATGGATATTCCTGAAGATAAAAGGTGAAATTAGTCACGTACAGACTATTGGGGTGTAACATCCTAAACTAACATCTGTACCGACCCTTCCTGATAGGTCGACACGTGTCAAGATAGGGGTACAACCTGTCCTACTCATTCGTATTTCCGCATGAGATATAAGAAATGAATATATATTACAAAATTAAATGACATGTCCATACATTATGTCCCAATTCTCCAAATATAATACAAATAGGAAATCGAATATATTGCCAACATCCCTGGTAAATGGGCTGTATCATAGATCAGAAGTATTCTAGATAACTGAATATAACTTAATAAATTTCTCATGAAGTATGTAAAACCAAAGCAGGAAATAACTATGCTATCCACCATTTCCAAAGCAGCGAATTATGCAAACCAAACAATGTACCCCGAGTCAACCTGAAATATACTGCAATAAAGCAGGGGTGAGCGTCAACGTGCTCAGTATGAATATCATTCTTAACTAACAGTGATAATATTGATTCAAGGAATATTAAATAAAACATTTCAATATTTTATGGTAAATCATCTCAAGAGTGGTGAGTGGTTATCAAGATTTTTAATTCAGTATTAAAAAAACCTTAATGCTTTAGAAGTGCTTTAGATACTTGCTAGATTGTGTCAATCCACCGGACTCTAGCGGGCCAGTGCTAGATTGTGTCAATCCACCGGCTTTAGCGGGCCAGTACTAGATTGTGTCAATCCACCGGGCTCTAGTGGGCCAGTACTAGATTGTGTCAATCCACCGGGCTCTAGCAGGCCAGTAGGGTCATGCCATTGGCTCCACCCTAGACCATGGTCTGAAATATCTCATAAATCATCACATCAATATTATATCGAAGTAATCCAAGCACATATAAAGCATCTCATTACAAGTGTTCTCTTCAGGATCACATATCTAAATCAACAGTTTTATCTTTGTCCAATAGAACGTTCAGATCATATAAAGCACATTTCATGAACAATTCACCACCACAGGTTTAACAAAATATATATTCCATGCATCAGGTTTCACAATCATAAAATATTTGACAAATAGTACGTTTTACTATAAATCATTTCATATAAAGGAGGAATTTTGCATCAAAAATTTATAAAGGGTTTTCATAATCATTAACATTGGAAAAAGTTCAAAACATATCTATCATCAATATTAGTAAGAATATAAATATCCCTACCTTAATGCAACGGTATTCCAACCCTTTGTGGCTCCTCGAGCCTCCCCAATGCAATGCTTATGCACCAATGCAAGTGGTCCTCCAAGGGACCATTTGAACTGAAAATAACAAGCAAACAATGCGAAAGAAACAATCAAAACAAAGTACAAAAGGGGTCCTAAATCCTCAAAAGCAAAAAAATCTTCAAAACTAAGCATTTACGAGCTTAAGAGCCCAAAAGCCCCAAAAATAACAACCCAAAGGCTTAAAGATTTTCAAAACATATTACCAAGAATGATTTGGAAATGCATGCCAAATCCCATGGCTAAAAGCCAAGTGGCTTAGGAAGCAAACTTTAGAAAACCAAAGAATAAACCAAAAGGGGTAAATCTAGTATTTATCAAAATATTTCTCTTTCCAAAACAAGTTTTTACTCCAAGTCTATTAAAATCAAAAACTAGGCTTCATAAGCTTTTCGTACATATAAAGATCATTCAAAACGGACATCAGATGAAAAAGATATGCGCGTTTAAAGTTTGGGTTGAAAATTAGACCCTTCCAAAACAGTTTTGCTATTTAAACCATATATCCTAGCTCAATTATCGAAACTTAATGAACTTTAGTGTTATGAAAAGACGACTCGAAGATCTACAATTCATATTTAATAGCAAAAATCCAAATCCAACATTTTCAAGGCCAAAATCATCAATTTCAGTAACCTATTGGGTTTGGGCGAGAATATTTCCACTGAAAAATAGTGTTCGGTAAAATGGGCATAACTATTTGTACAAAACTCCAAGTGAGGTAAGGTTGGATTCGTTGAAAAGCTAATTCAAATACCTACAACCTTTGTGAAGAAAGTTTAGCCCAAATATGCTTCTAACAGTGCCGAAAGTGTACGGACAGATTACTCTATTTTCAGAAATCATATTTAAATTCATCAAATAAAAGAATAAAATTTGTGAAACTCAAAAAGAGTATAACAGTTTGGGTCCCTCAAAACTCTTTCTAAACCATAAATTAAATCCATTCAACCTCTAAACATCATTCAAACATTTATTTACAACCCAAATCAGTAAATCTCACATGCATGATTGAAAAACCAAATTTGGAACTCATAATCAAGCATATATATACTTTAAAACCCAAATCAGTTTGCATGTATACTTTAAAAGCTTTAAATCCTTTAAATCCTCTTCACAAACATGAATCTAACTACAACTGAACTTAAATAAAATTGGGACTTATCATTTAAACCCACGGTTTTTCTTCTTTGAAAATACATGCAGTATTCGAGCCTCAGAACTTAGATCAAAACCAGTTAATTTGATGATCTACTTCCCAATAAGCTTCAAAGAAATGAAAGACATCCATTTAAACTCAATTTTGAGAAGAACCCACAGAGAATCTGTCGAATATACCCAACTAAAATCCATTTAAACCCTCAAAACTCACGGATCCTTGCTTGATAGCCAAAACATATTTTAAAACTCTTCAAACTCTTCAACCCAAACCATAAGACTACTCAAAAACACCTTTTAATCACCAAGAACTCTACCAAACCCAAAAACCAAACCCCAATCCTCACAAAACCTGAATAACCCAAAGAAAAGAGGAGGAAAGGAAATCATAAAGCAAGAACTCACTTTCTTGAACTGCGACGGCGAGAAATCCTGCGAGATTCCGGCGGCCTGCATAACCCCCTTCACGGCTGCTCCCTCTCGACAACTCTCTTTCTCTCACACTCCCATTCTCGGTTCTCTCCCTCTCAACTCTCTAGGGTTTTATCAAATGAAAATAAAATGAAATGGGTAGCTGGTTTATTTTGGGATAGAGGGGACACGGCTGGCATTTTTAATAAAGTTTAGATTTTTTTTTTTTGAAACATAATTTTTTTATTATTTCCAAAAATAACCCGAAACTTTAATTGAAATTATAAATAAACATTTTTAAAATTTTTGGGTTATCACATGGGGGGAGCTTCTGCTTGGTGGGAGTAGTTGCAAATTACACGGATGCGACAAAGAAAATGGATGGTTCGGACATGGGCTAAAATGAGGCGACTGTTACGATCCAGGTATTTGCCTCTAAATTATGAATATATTCTGTTTCAACAATATCAGGATTGTAGGCGGAGAAGTAGAACAGTCGAGGCTTACCTAAAAGAATTCCATAGGCTGTCGTCGCGTAATAACCTGCTGGAAACAGATGTACAACAAGTTGCTAGGTTTGTTGGGGGCTGCGTTGGGCTATACAGGATCAAGTTGCAATGCAAACAGTCTACACCTTAACTGAAGTTGTTGCGTTGGCTATTAAGGCGGAAACTTAATTGGACAGATCGAAGGCGGCGGTCGTAGCAAGAAATTCCTTTGATTCTAATTGTGCTGCAGTAAATAAAGGAAAAGCCTCAATGACTCAACCACCTTTGTCTACGACCAATCGCGAGACAGGTAGCAGTGGAGGTCCAACAAAGCCGGCCAACATTGTTCATCCAGAAGTGGCACCTCGCAACCTTTATGCTCGTTCGGGGTCTAATGAGTGCTATAGATGCGAAAAGCCAGGGCACCGTTCCAACTAGTGTCCTAAAAGGGGTACCGTTAACTTAGTGGAGCCAGAAGAAGATAGAAAATTTAAGGTAGAGGAGGACGAGAATGAAGCGGCCTATACTTATGAAGATGAAGAAGTAACGAGTGGCGACGAAAGGGAGTTGCAATCATGCTCTCTAGTCGTTCAACGACTTCTATTAGCACCGAAGCGGGAAGAACCATCTCAGTGGCATAATATATTACGAACCAGATGTACTGTGAACAAAAAGGTTTGTGATGTCATTATTGATAATGGTAGTAGTGAAAATATAGTGTCGAAAGCAATGGTTACCAAGTTGGGCTTACAGACTAAGAAACACCCTTCACCGTATAAGATTGGTTGGATTAAACGGGGTGCTGAAGTGAAGGTAACTGAAATTTGCTGCATTAATTTTTCAATTGGGAAGAATTATGCAGATGAGGTTGTGTGTGACGTGGTGGAGATGGATGCATGCCATATGATTTTGGGACGACCATGGCAGTTCGATGTGGATGCTACATACAGGGGCCGTGATAATGTATATGTTTTCATGAAGGGAGGCCTAAAGGTCGTTTTGGGGCCCATAAAAGAGGAATTTTCAATTGTTGAACCGAAGTCAAAGGGCAAGTTAATATTTCGGTGGATGGGGGCGAATTCATAGAGGAAACTAAGGAATCTGGAGAGATTTTTGCTGTTGTAGTTGGGGGAGAAGTTGGCAGGGAGTCTATAGAAATTCCACCCACACTTAAACCTTTGCTAGAGGAATTTCAGGAAATTATACCGTCAGAGCTACCAGATGGGTTGCCTTCTATACGGGACATACAGCATCAGATTGATCTCACGTCGGGAACCAGTTTGCCTAATCGTCCACATTACCGGATGAGTCCTAAGGACAATTAGATTCTACAAGAGCAGGTAAAAGAGTTGATTAAGAAGAGATTGGTGCAAGTGAGCATGAGTCCTTGTGCAGTACTAGCCTTATTAGTTCCAAAGAATGATGGTAGTTGGCGAATGTGCATCGATAGCCGGGCAATCAACAAGATCACCATTAAATATAGGTTCTTTATTCCTCGATTGGAAGATATGCTAGACATGCTGGCCGGATCCAAAGTCTTTTCAAAAATTGACTTGCAGAGTGGGTACCATCATATTCAAATCAGGCCTGAAGATGAATGGAAGACTGATTTCAAGACCAAAGAGGGGTTGTACGAATGGTTAACGATGCCGTTTGGACTCACCAGTACTTTCATGTGGCTCATGAACCAGGTATTAAAACCATTCACTGGAAAATTAGTTGTGGTGTACTTTCATGATATATTAATATATAGCCAAAATGAATCTGACCATTTTGCGCACTTGAGGAAAGTACTCACAGTTTTGCAGCAAAATAAGCTGTATGTTAATTTAAAGAAGTGCAGCTTTATGACCAGCAGTTTTTTATTTTTGGGATTTATGGTAAGTCTTGATGGGATTAAAGTTGATGAAGAAAAGATTTGTGCCATTCGGGAGTGGCCAACTCCACAAACAGTGGGTGAGGTTCGTAGTTTTCATGGTCTCGCAATGTTTTACAGGCTGTTTGTCAGATATTTTAGTAGGATAGTCGCGCCAATTACGTACTGAATGCATGAAGAAGGGGAAATTCCATTGGGGAGAGGAAGCAGAATAAAGTTTCGCACTGATCAAGGAGAAATTATAATCTGCCCTAGTTTTAGCACTGCCAGATTTTGACAAGCTGTTTCAAGTAGATTGTGATGCCTTTATTGTTGGCATTGGTGCTGTACTTTCTCAAGAAGGCAGACTAGTTACGTTCTACAGCGAGAAGCTCAGTGAAGCTCGCCAGAAGTGGTCTACTTATGAGCTGGAATTGTATGCTGTTTTTCGCGCCTTAAAGGTTTGGGAACATTATTTGGTGCAGAGGGAGTTTGTCTTATTCAGCGACCACTAAGCGCTGAAATTTATCAAAAGCTAGAATAGTGTCAACCGGATGCATGCCCGCTGGATTTCTTTTATACAACGCTTCACTTTCACTTTGAAGCATAAGGCGGGTTAATTAACTGGGTAGCTGATGCTCTAAGTAGGAGGGCATTCTTGCTTGTCACAATGCGAACTGAAGTGGTTGGGTTTGACTTTCTTAAGGAGCTGTATGTAGACGATGAAGATTTTTAGGATATTTGGGCAAAATGTCAATCAGGACTTTCTGTTGACAGAATGCATATTCAAGAGGGTTATCTGTTTCGAGGCAACTAATTGTGCATCCCGAGGAGTTCACTACGAGATCAGATAATTCGGGAATTACATGGTGGAGGCTTGGGCTGACACTTGGGTCGTGACAAAACAATAGCTCTTCTGAGGAGAGGTATTATTGGCCCCAACTAAAATGAGACATTGGCAGTCATGTTAAATAATGTCCCATTTGTCAGGCTGCTAAAGACCAATCTCAAAATACGGGTTTGTACATGCCTTTGCCTATTCCAGCTGCACTTTGGGAGGATCTTTCCATGGACTTTGTCTCGGGCCTTATGTGTACCCAACGCGGATTTGATTCTGTATTTGTGGTGGTTGATAGGTATTCCAAAATGGCTCACTTTATTGCTTGCAAAAAGAACTCAGATTCAGTGCACGTGGCAAATTTGTTTTTCAAAGAGGTTGTTCGTTTGCATGGGGTCCCCAAATCCATCACTTCAGATAGGGACACCAACTTCTTGAGTCATTTTTGGCAGACTTTATGGAAGCGGTTTGACACATCCCCGAATTTCAGTAGCACGAGTCATCCTCAGTCCGATGGTCAAACGGAAGTGGTGAACCGCACTCTTGGGAATTTAATTTGATGCATTTTTGGTGTGAAGCCAAAACAGTGGGATCTTACTCTTGCACAAGCTGAATTTGCTTATAACAGTATGCTAAATCGGTCTACTGGGAAGACCCCATTCCAAATTATTTATTATTGTCCTCCACGTCATGCTTTAGACTTAGTTCCTCTGCCAAAACTTCCTGGTTTAAGTATTGCAGCAGAAAATATGGCGGATCGTATCAAGGCTATTCAAGAAGAGGTGCGGAAAAATTTGGAGGAATCTAATGCCAAATACAAGGCAGCTGCTGATGAAAAGAGAATGACTCAAGTATTTCAAAAGGGGGATCTAGTGATGGTTTATTTACGTAAAGGGCGGCTGCCAGTGGGCAGGTACAATAAGATGAAAGACAATAAATATGGTCCTTTCCAGATTCCGCAGAAAATTAATGATAATGCCTATGTCGTTGACCTTCCTGAAGATATGGCCATCTCTCCTACTTTTAATGTTGTTGACTTGTTTGAGTATCATCCTCCTAATGTGTTGTCTTTTCAATTAATTAACTCGAGGTCGAGTTCTTTTCAAGCAGGGGAAACTGATGTAGAACAGATTACAAAAGAATTCCTAACATGAAGGGACCTCCAAAAATAAAATCGGAAAAAACACTAGTAGAGAGAGAAGGGTCAAACGTCATAATTGCGTGAAATTCGATGGGTGACTTGGAATCGATGTGCTGTTCAATACTCCTCGCCGTTGGCCGGGACGTATGTCGCTTTTCGAGCAAATTCCTTCGTCTTGGCCTTCAAAAGTGCGTTTTTGCTATTTTTGGTAATAATGTGCTGCTTAATTTCGGGAGTTGCAGTTGCCGTTTGGAGTTGTCCTTTTACCAGATTGCTGCTTAAGTTTAGGGCTTTTGATTTATGCTTTTAATTAGAATTTTTTTATTTTTGGAAATTTTAGTATTTTTCCTTATTTTAGTTATTTCTTTCCTAAAGTTATAGTTCTAGTCGAATTAGGTTTTGCAGCCTGTATAAAGGCTATTTCTTCTCATTGTAAGGTTAACTTTTATTTCAATTAAGAATTTTCCTTCTGAGATTTTATTCTCTGAGCTCGTGGATTCGAGTGTGTTACTCTTTTGTTCGTGGATTCGAACGATTTTCCAAGAAGAGGGCGGTGCCCTACTTCTTCATAAGCTTCCGCTACATCAATGGAAGAGAGAAGAGGAGAGAGAGAGGAAGATCCAAACATTATAGCACTGGAGGTCACCGGAAGAATGCCGACGAGCTCCATTTTCAACACAAATCGCATAAATCTTTTCCGTCTCTAGGAAAAATCAAATCAGCAACTTCCCTTTGTCAAAGATATTTTCCGTTTCGATTCACAACCATTTTTATGCAGCAGTTGTCGATTTCTCTTCGTCAAATAAGTTTGCTCGACATGAAATTTCTTATTCTTTTTTAGGAAAAGAGTTGTGTTTGATCTTCACGATAGATCTAATGTTCTCACTCTTACCGAGCTTCACGATTGATTTGTTTGTGCTGTGACGTGAAAATAAATCATGCACAGTTTAATGGGCAATCAATTGAAATTTCAGAGATCGGGGCAATCAGAGATACAATGATCTCGTCTGGCAATGACATCTCCAGTAAGCTTGAAGGTAGCAATCACTGATCTCAACCAGCAATGGCACATCTACTTCTCACTGCTCCCAAATTTGTCAACGCACTGAAGACCTGATCTCATCTCGTCTGTTCATCACTATTGTTAGCTTTATGGCTTCCACCCTTGTTGGTTGATTTTGATGATAACAATCATTATATTGTAATTCTATTTGATTTGCATATTGTGTATATTTGCTAGCATGAATTGTGGTAAAATTCATGATAATCTTTGTATCTTTGTATCATGAACTTATTCTTGCATCATGGATTTGTTTTACCTAAAATATGCATATGCTTTAAATGATAATCTTTAGTATATTTATATGCATATTGTTAGGGGGAGCCACAAATCATTGATTGATTGATTTATTCTATATGCAAATTGTGCTCAATGTTTGACGATAACAAACATTGTTCTATGTATATATATTCAATTATGCATATGATTACTTTGTTATTCACTCTTGTTAATTGTTAAATATTATTGAGTGATTATTTGACTAACCTTGTTGAGTAATTAACATTATCCTATAGTTCTTATTTATCCATTATAGTATATATATATATTCATAAGAACAAGATTCATGTTGTCAATGAAGAAGACTCATCCATCGTTAAAGCTAAGCTCAAGTAAATTTGTCGAACATTCACTAAGGAGCATGGAGCAAAGAGCTACAACATTATTGAAGTCAAAGATGAAGCCTAGCACAAGCCAAGCACAAGTGTTGAAGATCCTTTATGAAGATCTTGCCTTTATTCTTGTGTGTGAGTGCTTAGAAATTTATTGTGTAAATCTCTCTTTAGGATGAACTATATTGGCTTAATTGACTATGACTTAAAGACCATAGGTTTTAACTTGGAAACTCACATTTTGGTCAAAAATTGATTCAAACTCATAGTGGGCTATTTGGATTCAAAGACAAAATGTTTACACTTATTGCTTTGGCATGCTAATCTTTGAAAAACATTTTGAACTTAGCCAAAAATGTCTTTGAACACTTAGTTAACTACTTTAGATGTTATATGTTGATTTGGACTTAAAAATATCAAGAAATTAGATTAAGAGTATGTTAGTCGACTAATCAACTTAGTCTAGTCGACTAAGCATGATCCAGCAACTGATCTCTTGAAAATTCTGAGCCTAGTCGACTAAACATATAGAGTAGTCGACTAAGGAGTCGATTAGTCAACTAATCACTTTGTCTAGTCGACTAAAAGCACTCCAGTAGCTATTGTTGAAATTTGCAGATGAGCTAGTCGACTAAACACCCGTGCCTAGTCGACTAACCGTGCCCGGAAATTTTTACAAACCAATTTTAACTTGTCTAGTCGACTAACCAAAGTTGCCTAGTCGACTAACCGTGCCCGGGAACAAAAATTGTTTGAAAGTTTAACTGTCTAGTCGACTAATCTCTTTTGCCTAGTCGACTAATGAACCTGCAAATACAAAACGGCTAGTTTTTAACAACTCCAAACGGTCATATTTTTGTGCCTAACGGCTATATTCTTATTGGAGCTTATAAATACTCATCATATGAGTCTTGAATGAACCAATGATCACACTCAAACATATACCAACATAGTTTACATTATTCTTGTGTGATTTAGTCAAAATCATCGTACTCTATTGAAGCCAAATTAGTTCAATCATTTGAGAGATATTAGTGTGAACTCATATTTGTATTTCATCTACTCATTGAGGAGTTTTCTTGTTGTATTAAAATCACATCTCTTTGTAAATTTTGTGAGTGCTCTTGGTGAGCATTAGCCAAGCATTCTTTGTGAAGCTTGAAGAAGTGTTCTTTGTGAGTACTAGTGGGTTCTTTGTAAGCCATTCAAGAGGTTCTTTGTGAGCCATTGTACAAGTTCTTTGTGAGTTTAGGTAAGAGTTTTCCACCTAGGATAAAGAAGACTGTGTAAAGGTTTCTCCACCTTGAAGGAGCTAATCCTTAGTGGATTGTTGGGAATCCTTGGGCTGAGGCTTAAGGCGAGGAGTAGGCGGAGTCCGAACCTCGTTAAAATACTGTGTTTGATCTCTCTATCCCTTACTCTCATTTCAATTACTTGTTTATATATTTGCTTCTATTGCTAAGCAATTGAGCATTAATTTTATTTGGAAATTATTTGCAAAAGTTTACCATAAACCCTATTCACCCCCCTCTAGGATTATATTTTTGGGACAACAACTATCTTTCCGCTTTTCTCTCTCTCTTCCTCTCTTTATTTCTCACTCTGTTTTGTCTTCTCTTTCTCTCTCCTATTTCTATATATTTCTCTGCTTCTCTTATTTACATAAGAAAAGGATGAAGAAAAGTGTGAGCAGTTAATAAAGGTGGAGTATCAAAAGTTTGCAAAAAATAACTTCTACAGTGGAAGTGTCTTTGTCTCAAAACATGGGGATGTGGAAGAAGTTGATGGTCGGAAAATTTGAATGTGGACGAGATGATAAGAAAGCAATTCATGGCCATAGTAATAGTGGCTTGTGATTGTTGTTTTAAAATTTGCAGAGATTGTTCATTAAAGAGATTATGGTTTCAAAATTTAGAGAAATTTGTAGAAATGATTATTGTACAGTGGTTGGGGATACAATGAAACCCCAAAACATGCATTGAATCCAAAAAATAATGTAGTGAAATTTCCCCTAAAATGAAGTGAAATGAATAACAAATGCATAAAAAATGTTGTGAAATGTATTAAAAATGCTGTGAAATGAATAGAAAAGTGCAGTGAAATGCATTAAAAAAAATTCATATATGAAAAAAACTAACTAGCCAGGTATATGACCAATTCTTTTAAATTACTCAAATTGCTACATGTTTTTTTATCTCTACAAATACATGCACAATGAAAGTAAATCATATAAAGGCTCTTTCGACAATAACTTTTTTAAAATTACTTTTTGAACTCAATTTCACTTGTTTTAGGGCCCGTTTGCATTAGTTTTTCTTAAAATCATTTTTGTAGTTTAAAATTTTACATGATTTAAGAAATTGGATGATTATCACTTTTAGACAACTTAAAGAGTGATAAGGCCAATGGATAGTAAAGTTTTTATACTAAAAGTGATTGTGGCAAAGGTTGTGGCCCCCTGACTTTTGCTACAATCACTTCTAGTATAAAATTTTGATATGCAAAGACATAATTTGAATACAACTTTAAATTAAAGATATACCCTACAAAAAATATGACTTTTACCGACGGTAAAATATTGTCGCTAAAACTCTTATTACTGTCGCTAAAGGCCTTAAGCAACAGAATTTCATCCCTAAATTTTTGTTGCCACAGCCACTGTCACTAAATAGTTATACCGACAATAATGGTGTTCTGTCACTATTAGTTTGATGTTTACCGACGGAAATTACCATCTCTATAGATCAAATAATCATTCCTATAAGATAGACTTTTAGGCACGATAATAAGTAATACCGACAGAAACTATTTTTTTTAGGCACGGTAAAGACTGACACTATTACACATATTTAGGGACGGTATATACTGTTCCTATAACATGGAGTTTAGGGATGGTAAATACAGTTGTTGTTCATACCTTTAGCGACAGTAATTACCGTCAATTTTAAACTGTTGCATGAGTTCATTTAGCGATGGTAATTACCGTCCCTAATACTCTAAGTAGCGCACATTGTTTTACTATTTTCCTATTTTCAAAAACCTGTATCATATATCCTACATGCTACAATCATAATACCCTTCAAAATTGAATCCAAAACATGCCATTCAAAATTTAAACTATGATATAGTAATGAATATCATAGATCAAAATGTAATCCATAATATGTTTGCCAATACAATTGATCAAAAATATCCAAAAGTCTAGTGACTATCAATGTGAAGGCCCTTCAAGGATCATTAGGTGGTTGGAGGTTGAGTCTCATCACCTAATTAAATGACAAAGTGTAATCCATAATATGGTTGCAAGTACAATTTACCAAAAATATCCAACAGTATTGTGACTATCAGTGTGAATGCTCATCAAAGCTCATCAGGTGGTTGAATCTCATCTAAATCAAATGACATCCTACTACCAAGATGGTTCTCGAAGCTCTCCATCATCTTTTGGAACCTAAGTAGTTGTAGTCGTTCTTCTTCTCGAGCAATCCTCTCTTCTTCTCGTTCTTTCTTCATTTGTTCTTGTTATTACTTCACAAGCCTCAACTCTACTTGGAGCGTAGTCAATGCATAGATTCATCTACTATGCACAGACAAAGAACACAAATGCTCAGAGAGAGAGAGCAGCAAAAGATTGCTTGGCGAAAGGTGAAATCTAAGAAAATAGTGACTAACTTATTAATGCAAAAGTATCAAATAATTATTCATCAAATTGGCAAAAGACAGATTAATCAATAAATATAATTGTGAAAAATTATATTGGAAATGTCCATATCCTGTATATTATGAACATATAATTTGTACATGGACAGATTACTTTCCAATTTATATTCTACAAGGCTCATTTTTTAATCCTTTTAGGCCTTCTTCAGAATTAAAGGAATCAATTGAGAAGGACATATTTCATGGAAGATCTTAAAATGAATAAATGAGAGAGAGAGAGAGAGAGAGAGAGAGAGAGAGAGAGAGAGAGCACCTTTTAGGTGTACAAAACAAGCATCCGTGATCTCATTGAACTCCAAGTTTAATATTTTTAATTTCTCAAGTCCTATGGAATATGTGAGACTCAATTAGTTCAAGGTCTGAAAAAATTCAAAATAAAAATCAATGAATGTGCAGTAAGGTTATGAGCAAAAGTTTATCAAAAGTGATTTTAGAAAAAATTAATGCAAACGGGCCCTTAAGAGATGGAGTAATGATCACTTTTAGATGACTTGAATAGTGATAGAATGGTCAGCAAAAGTTTAATATTTGAAGTGATTGTGACAAAATATAGGAGATTCTAATTTTCGCCATGATTACTTCTAGCTGAAAATTTTGATATATATGTAAATATGGTTAATT
Organism: Hamamelis virginiana; assembly: GCA_017140935.1. NCBI lineage: Eukaryota > Viridiplantae > Streptophyta > Magnoliopsida > Saxifragales > Hamamelidaceae > Hamamelis > Hamamelis virginiana. Next base: position 189,899 of record JAESVK010062625.1, read on the forward strand.
TAAACATAACTCTGAGACATGTGATCAAGAGATAATTCTTAAAAAGTGATTTGAGAAAATGATAACACAGACACAAAAAGACTCTAATTCAATAGGTCTACAAAAGAGCCAAAGATGAAAAATTAACGAGTTCAAAAATAAAGTTTGAATTTTATTCTTTTACCTTACTACATGAACCAAATTTGGACAAGTATTTTATCAAGACAACCTAAAATTAAACTTGAATAATTTAATTATTTAAAATATTATGTGCGGTGATTGGTTCTCTTATATCCACGTACCCAAAACAATTCCTATAACGTGAACTTCTATCCAACGATGACCACAAAATAAAATAAATTGGGTTGTTTGTTAGCTCAGAAATGTCCAAAAACTAAAGACTTTGGACCTGGGGCTGGAGTACGTCTTTCTGCCGAATATCCTCGCACCTTCTTCTTCCTTCATCTCTCTCCTCTAGAGTTTTATTATTTAAAGTCATGTAACGTTATTGTTATGGATCAAGTGTGAAGTATTTGGCTCTCTCTTACGTACGTACGTTGAGTTATATTTCCAGGTTGAAGCACTTGGAGAATATATATAGCCTTCCACTTTAATAATTACAGTTCAGCCAAAGGGAGTTGGGGTTGGGGGAGAAGCAACCAAGAAGAAAGAAGGTTTCCTTTTTTTAAAAAGAAATACAGCTGTGCCATTACTTCAAAATAAAAGCCTACTACAACAGTTCAAGACTCAAGACCAAGGGCCAAGAAGTGAACTTCTATATATTTAAAGTGAGTCATCTGACCCTTTAATTTTGATAGTTTCTTTGCAAATTTCTATTCAAAATTATGAGTTTGTATATGGAATATCTATCTATCTGTCTATTACTGTATAATAAGCTAAGTATTCCTTATTGTACATCCTAAGTTGATAAGCTCTGCTTCTCTTTTTTTTTTCTTCTTTTTCTTTTTTCTCTTTTATTTTTCGTATTCAATTATTCAAACCCTCTTTTTAAGAAAAAGTTCATAGCACTCTTTAAAAGAGTTACATGTCCCAATATATATGTATATATAAAATCTTTTTCTTTCTCCTTTTTATAACAATTTCAAATTCAAATTTTAAATGTTAATTTAAGAACAACAAAATTCTGTATTTTCATACATATTTTCGAAAACGCTTGGATATAAGATAAGCCTGTACCTGGCTACCTGCTGACTTAGAATAAACCACAACCTTTTATCTATTGTCTAGTGGTTGACAAAAAAAAAAAATCTATTGTCTAGTGGGTCTACTCTTGCTTTTATTTATTTACTTTTTTTTTTATTATTTTACGAAAGCGTAGTCTTGCTTTGTAGATGTCAAATCAATCTTCATGCATGTTGATATGCATGTATGTATATATATACCAACATAAAAATGTTATTATCAAGTCCATCCGATGTAATCACCTACTTTAGAGGCACTTACAAACCATATTTTGAAAAAAAAATCATTGGATGAGATACTCTTAAAGTTTATCATGTCTATATATTAGAAATTACAGTGATCTAACAGCTAGTTTCTTCAAAAAAAAAAAAAAAAAAACTAACTATGAAAAAATAGTGATATTTTGAAGAACAAAAAAAATCACAATTTTTCAAATCAACTTTTACAAACCATAATAATTTAATTCTTCAAAATGTCATAAATTATAGTAATCTAATGGTCAGTTTATAACAAATGTTCATGAAAAACTATAATAATTTAATTCTTCAAAATGTCATAAATTTTATCCAGATAGTTTTTTTTTTTTTTTTTTAAATAAATGTTTGATCATTTTGATTTTTTGCAAGTATGTAATTTATAATAAGTGCATCTAATCCAATGGTTAATTTTTCAAAATCTATTTGTATTTATCCCTATAGAATATAGACTATAAAGGTCACCTTACACAAAACAACATAATTGTATAAAGTGCAACTTATAACAACATCGTTCCTGTTATTGTGAACAGAGATAAAGCTTGAATAATTGAAAAGAAAGAGAGAGTTAACAAAGTCAACACAATAAGGGAGACTTAACTTATTATATAGGAAATATATAAGAATTGTTAGAAAATGTTACATTGTTAGTGAGATCACCGAGATGCAAAAAAATCAAGTAACCAATATTATTAAAAAGTGGCTAAAAATGTTAAAATTGATGGGAGGGACATAAAACTTAGGAGGACATTAATAATTTAAATTTTATTCTATATTATATATAATAGAATATATAAAATATAATTTATGTATCATATAAAATTATATATTTTAAATATAAAATTTATATAAATGGGGATGGGGAATCCCCGCGGGACGGGAATAAATAGGCGGGGCGAGACATTGTAAACCTGTCCCCGCCCGGTATCTTGACGGGGCAAATATTTTTAACCACATCCCCGCCGTCGAAAATTTCAAAAATAACCACCCCTATAGGGGCGGGGCGGGTCCCCGCGGGGATGGGGCAAATTGCCATCCTTATCCAACAGTCAATTTTTCAAAATATGTTTTGCAAGTGCTTCTAAAGTAGTTGACCTAATGCAACTTGCACAAGATTGACCTCATAATAGCATTCATGTGTGTGTGTGTGTGTATATATATATATATATATATATAATAAATTGACTAGTGGTCCAAAAACAATAATTATTTAGAACATCTCCAAACACAACAGGCATATAAGCATTTTAGCCAAAATGCCTATCCAAACCGTAAAACTAGCACTCCAATAGACTACTCATTTTAGCTAGGCATTTTTTCTCATCTCATTAATTTTCTCCAAATGATGTATTCTCTTTAAAATATAATTTGAATTAAAAAATAGTCTTCTTATTTATGTCATGCTTGCTAAAACTAATCACAATTATCCAACGGTCAATTTTTCTAAAAAATGTCACTGTGAAAATACAGTAACTTTTTTGTTCTCCAAAATGTCACAAGTGTTTCACAATCAAGTTTTTTAGAAACTGATTATCAAATCACTGTGACTTTTGGCGATCATGTCACCAATTAGAAGACTCTAATTCCATCGATCAATTTTATAAAAATGTGTCCTATAATTCGCCTTACACAAGTCACCTTGCCTAAGGTGCATCTTATAACAATATGACTATATATAAGTGTGACACGACTAATAAAACTATCAATCCAATGATCGGCTTTTTAAAAAATATATTCTATAATTAGCCTTATATATGAAGGTCACCTTACGCAAAGTGCATCTTACAGCAGTATGGAATATACCTTAGGTGCACCTTACACAATTTTTCGTAAAGTGATCGACTTGTGTACAACTCATTGCACGACAAAGTTTTAAAAACTGACCGTTAGATTAAATGAATTGCTTATGAATTTAATGTTTGTGTTGTGACAAAATGTAAATTTGGGTATTAAAATGATGAAAAATAAAGAAGAAAAATAAAATATGGCGCACACCCAATTTACATGGTTCGGCTTATTGCCTACGTCCACGGGGCAAAGACAACAAGAAATTCACTATATAGAAGGAAAATTACAAGAGAATTTTTTCTGACAGCAAGAAATTCTCTATAGAAGAAAAATTACATGAGAATTTTTTCTCACACCAAAAACCCAAAATACACCCAAGGCTAATTCTCTCTCTCTCAATTCGGTTTTACTTCACCGAAAGCATGGAGGCTGCTTTGATTTGTTTTTATTTTTTTTGTCTTTTTGTTGCAACAAAGTCTCTGTCTTCCACTAGCTAATTCCTTTGTTGACAATTTAATAGCTCAAAAGTGAGCCACCAACAACAGTTCACCAAAAATTACAGTGGTTCAATAATTAAAATTGCGTAAGGTGCACTTTATATAATTAAAATTGCATAAGGTGCACTTTATAACAATAATCAAGCAGAAAGAGAAGGCAGAGCGTCTATGTTCATGATAAAGATGGGGCATGGGTATATATAGATATATATGTAGAGAGAGAGAGAGAGAGAGAGAGAGAGAGAGAGAGAGTGGGTGAGAGTGGGTTGCTTTAATTGTACTTAAGTTAGCTTATATTATTGTCCTTGGATTGAGTTTGATCCAACAGTTGATGGCGGGTGTTATTTGGGGGTGTCAAAATAGGGTGTTCGGTAAACCTATCTCGTATATATATATATATAGGGTCAAGTTCCCCTTACACCCTATTTTGACACCTATGTTTACACCTCATTTTCAAAACACTATCTATGATAGATATTTTGACGAACTGACCGTTAGATTCAATACATTTCTTATACATATCATGTATACCAAAAATCATAGTGATCCAACGGTTAGATTTTAAGAAATGTCACTATAAAAAATTGTTATGTTTTTAATTTATAAAAACAATAATAGTTCTTCAAAATGATATTTTTCAAAAACTAACCATTGGATCACTCTGAATTTTTTCATACATGACAAACATAAGATAATTATCTAATCTAACGGTCGGTTTCTCAAAATTTTCGACCTACAATGGTATTTGAAAATAGGGTGTAAACATAGGTGTCAAAATAGGGTGTAAGGGGAACTTGTATATCTATATATATATATATATATATTTGTGTCTTACTATCACCATTGGGGAAAAACTGTTTAGATGCATTGCATAATGGTCATTATAAGCATCATAAAAATTGGGAGAGCACTTTCATTTATATTGCTTTAATTTCATTTATTGTCTATTTCTCTCTAACTTGTTCGACTTTGTTGTCCTTAAAGATGTCTACCGATCAGTCCCAATTATACTCTCCGCCAGACATCTCTGTGCCAGGCAATGTAAGCGGGATAGTAACAGTGATTGGTACGTAAGTTCATAATTTCACTAAGAAAAAGATGAAACCTTATTTCTTGACACTTGACATCAAAATGTGCCTCTTAAATTCCTTAATTATAACATGCAGTTATTGTGGTGATTTTGGTGATTCTTGGAACACTTGCAATAATTTTTTACATCGTTCGCTATTGTGCAAATAAAACAAGAAATGGGGTTGTAGCAGAACTGCAACAAATAGTACTTACTCCCCCACCCCAAATAGTGGTTCAAGCTTGGGAGGTTGATGGGCTAACAATGGAGAAATTCTTTCTAGAGATGGCTAAAAAGAAGCTGGTTCGATTCACGGCTCAACAGGTTTGTGGCCGGGTTCACAAATAATTACTCAAAAGAGTTGGGTCGTGGAGGATATGGGGTGGTTTACAAAGGGCAGTCACCAAATGGAGTGAATATTGCAGTAAAGGTCTTAAAAAGAAGCATGGACAAAGGAGCTGAGGAGCAATTCATGGCAGAAGTATGCACAATTGGGAAAACACACCATATAAATCTAGTTAGGCTCTATGGTTTTTGCCATGATCATTTGAAGAGTGCACTTGTATATGAGTACATGGAAAATGGATCACTTGACAAATACTTGTTCAAAGTGACACAAGTTATTGAGTGGGAGAAGCTACAAGATATTGCAATTGGCACAGCTAGAGGCATTGCTTACTTGCATGAACAATGCCATCAAAGGATCATTCACTATGACATCAAACCTGGTAATTAA